>APFE030323065.1:47250-83744 GCA_000404065.3 Pinus taeda
ATGAGGTTGAGTTAGACATAATTCCTTTGGATATATGTGGAATTGTTTTAGGAAGTCCTTACTTTTATGACATAAAATTTATTTTCTATAGAGCTGAGAACAAGTATCTACTTGTTAAAGATGGAATTGAATACTTTGTAAGAGCTCATAAGCTCAAGAACAATTATACTCTCATACACTCAGGGTAGATGAAACGAATGATAAATTCATGCAAACAATTCTTACTGATGGTTGTAAAGGAAAATAAACCTGATAAAACCAATTTATTTGAGGGTTGTAATGCTAAACAAAAAGCTGATTTAGAAAAGGTTGTTTTAGAGTATGATATCTTGTTTCAAGAACCTAAAGGTCTGCCACCCAAAAAGGAAATAGTGCATGATATTATTTTTCAGCAAGATGCTCCATTGCCTAACATTGGAATGTATAGGTTGTCTGCTTTAGAGAACATGGAAATCAAGAAGCAGGTACAGGAGTTGCATCGATGATCTTTTATATCAATTGAAATAAGCTGTTTATTTTTCCAAGCTAGACTTGGATAGTGGATACCATCAGGTCAGAGTTGCAGAACAAGATGCATGGAAGACTACTTTCAAAACAAAGCAGGGATTGTATGAGTGGCTAGTTATGCCTTTTGGCTTAACTAATTCTCCTACTAATTTCATGAGATTAATGAATGATGTACTCAGACCTTTTCTTGATGATTTGGTTATTGTGTATCTGGATGACATTCTGAAATTTAGCAAAACGTGGGAAGAACACTTAAAGCATGTTAAGCAGACACTAGATTCCTTGAAAAGGGAAAAACTTTATATTAAACTCTCAAAATGTGAATTTGGAAAAACATCTTTGAATTATTTGGGTCATATAGTAGGGGTGGTGAATTGAAGATAGATCCCTCTAAGGTGGCAGTCATTGTGAACTGGCCTAAACCTCAATTTGTTACAGAAGTTAGAAGCTTCCTAGGAGCAGCACAATATTGGAGGAAGTTCATTTCTAACTTTTCCTTAATTGCAGCTCCCTTACATGCTTTAACAAGATTAAACAAGGTGTTTCAGTGGGGAGGCAAATAGTAGAAAGCCTTCAACACCTTGAAAGAAAATATTAGTACAACACCTATACTAACACTACCTGATCTTCAAAGACCATTTGAGATCCAAATGGATTCCAGTGACTATGCCATGGGAGCAGTGTTGACACAGCACAGTAAACCCATATGTTATCATTTTGAGACATTTAATTCTGCGGTAGTTAACTATCCTACATATGATAAATAATTGTATGCATTAGTACAGAGTGTGAAAAAGTGGAAACATTACTTAATGGGCAAAGAGAGAGTAATACATACTAATCATCAACCACTTCAATATCTACACTCCAAAATTAAGTTGCAACAATCAAGACACTATAGATGGATAGGTTTTCTACAACAATTTCATTTAGTCATCAGATATAAAAACACCATACATAACAAAGTTGCAGATATGTTATCTAAACCCATTATAAATGCATCTACTATAATTGAGCATAATTTTGCATTACATGAGAGTTACATTGAACAATATGCTCAAGATATAGAATTTAAAGATGTATATGCAACTTTAAGTCAAGGAAAATGAGTAGAAGAATTGGATTATCATGTAAAGCACTGACTCTTATATCATTGTGGGAAGTTATGAATTCCAAAAATTGAAAGAGTAAAGATAATTCGAGAAGCAGACACTTGTCTAATATCAAGTCACTTTGGGGTAAGTAAAACAGTTGCACAACTACAAAGATTTTGTTATTGGCCAAAAATGAACAAGACAGTTTCTAGATATGTAAGAGGGTGTACTATGTGTGAAAAAAGCAAGCCCATCAATAGAAAACTAGGTGTGTACACTCCATTACCAGTTCCTTCTCATCCTTGGGAAAGTGTTTCCATGGACTTTGTTGGAGGACTGCCTAAATCTAGGAAAGGTCATGGTTATCTGTATGTTGTTGTGGATAGGTTCAGCGAAATGTATATTTTGATACCTTGTAATAAACAGATTACAACTGAACAAATTGCAAAATTGTTTTTTCAACATGTATGGGTTCATTTTGGATTACCCACTTCCATTGTATCTGATCGAGACACCTGATTTGTGGGGAACCTTTGGTCAAGTCTATGGGAACTGATGGACACCAAACTAAAGAAAAGCACAACTTTTCATCCACAAACTGATGGCCAAACAGAAGTAGTTAACATGACAGTGACCCAGTTACTCAGGGGATATTGCAGCAATCATCCTAAGCTTTGGGATGAACATTTATGTTATGTGCAGCATTCTTACGGTAGAGAAAAACATTCTTCTACACAAAGATCTCCTTTTGAGACCTGTTTTGGTTTCACCCCAAGGTATCCTTTGGATTTTGTCTTTGGTAAAGACACCATAGTTGAGGGACACAGTGATGTGGATAGGGAAACTAGGGTCATTGAACAAATCCAAGAGATCCACCAGGCAGTATAGGAATAGTTGGAAAAGAGCCAAGCCAAATACAAGGCAAGGCATGACAAGCATCGAATGGAGCATAGTTTCCAAGTTGGTGACCAAGTCTGGTTGTATATTAGCAAGGACAGGATGCAAGGTGAAGGTAGAAAGCTAAAGCCTATCAGGTATGGACCATTCTAGATACTTGAGAAGATTGGTGAGAATGTTGTTCGCCTTGATCTACTAGCTTACATGCCCATCTACTTAGTCGTAAATGCAGATTGCTTGAGATTGTTTGAACCTTTACTAACTGAAGATCCTGAAGAGCAGAGTCAATTGCCTTCTATTAATGACCTGTTATCTGAATATCTTAATGAATTGTAGGAAGACGCAGTTCTAGAAAGGAAGGTGAGGATGACGCGTAGGGGAGATGTTGAGTACCTCAAAGTTGGGCTCAAGGGCTCAAAGCCGAGCAGTGCAAAGTGGATAGAGATTGGACAAGTGAGACAATTGTACCCTCACTTAGTTGATGCTTGAAAACCAACTTTTGGTGCCCCAAAATATTTTTCATTGGGAAGGCCGTGATCTGAATTGGATCCATGAAAATTATTAAAGTTCTATGACTGTATCAAATCAGGAGATACTTAAAAAACTTGTGAACAAAGAGTTATCACGAAGACCTCTCAATAGTGGCAGTTTGTAGTCTGCAAGGAACGACAAGGACCTCGTCAAAGCGTGCTAACCAACGCCCATGGAGACTGCACAAGATGCAAACTAGCAGTTAGGAAGTCTGGTTTGGAAAACGCAGGCTGTTTCTGATGCGTGATTAGCGTAATCGAGTGCTCAGGGCCTTTCCATTTTGAGGGGCCCCGTGCTCCAAAACTGATGGAATATCGAAGGCATGTTGGGCGGTAAGCGGATTTGGTAGGAGAACGAGAGATTCCATACATTGCATGACATGTGTCTAACGGACGAGAGAGAAAACCACCTCTCATCGTGGGCTAATGGTCAAGCAAGTCAACTACACGATAAGACCAGACACTGTAGGATTTGGGGGCTCCAGATCTGACAGCAAAGATTGCGCTCGATGAATGACCGAATATGAAATGAGAATTAAGTTACGGCGTATAAAATTCTGAAGTCCGATTTGACTGCTGAGTTGGCAGATGAATCATTACACAGCATAACCAAAATACAGAACCGTTTTAAGAAGAGCTAGCGCAGTTCGTGAGAGGACAAGCGGCCACTTCCCTACGAGACATTACATAGTGGCGATGACGCAGAGGCAGGGAACTTCAAGTGAACAACAACAGACAATTCGAAGGGGTGGAAGAGGAAGCGAATAGTCATGAGACAAATTGGCTTTAAGCCATGAACAGATAGAGATAGAGATAAGGAGAGCATGAAGCTAGAGCAAAGCGAGCACTGTAAGAAAGAAGGAGACAGTGAGACAAAGAGACAAAACAAAAAATAAGCAAGAAGTAGAAAACAAAGATCCGGGCTAACCTGCAGAGCAAGGTATCATCGAGAAGACAAAAGGATTGAGAGGTTCAAACAATCCCTGAGAGGATATTTGTCAGGAACTGGGTACCAAATTAGACTCATCCCATTCAAGACTAGTCGAGGTCGAGACTTAGTAAGGAAGAGTCTGTGCGCTCTAGTGGCTTGGGGAATCTAAGAACCACCCTGCTAAGCATCATCTGTTTTAGGAGACTCAAATTGAGCTCCTCATTGTAAAAGCTCTGCTTTAAAGACAGAATAAGGAAAGGCCACCACTGAAAGCTGGATCGAAGACGTAGCCCAAGAGGATTGGGTAAAATCCTTGTTAATTTGTTGTGTTCTTGTATTTGCTTACTATGTTTCTCTTACTGTTTTCCATTTTCTAGTGTCTATGTATTTTTTAATCTGATCAATCCATTGCCTAAGATAACATAGACACACACCAGCACATGAGTCTGTAATACCTTCATTCATTAATTAGTTAACTAAGATCACTCATGAGTGACTTTTAGATCATCGAGCAACTCCTGTACCTACTTCTTTATCTCTGCATTCTCTAGAGTTGATAGCATGTACATTCCAATGTTAGGTAGTGGAGAATCTTGCTGCAAATAAATCTCATGTTCTATCTCTCATTTGGGTGGAAACCCTTTAGGCTGTTGAAATAGAATATCATAATCGGAAACAACTTTAACTAAATCTACTTTCTGTTTAGGATTATAGCCTTGGAAAGCATCGCATTTATCAATATCCTTTTCTTTTATGATCATTAGTAAAATTTGCTTACTTGAATTTACAATTCTTTTCATCTATCTTAAATTTATGAGAGAGAAAGTTTATGAGCCCTTACAATATATTCAATTCCATCCTTAGTGAGTTGATACATATTTTTAGTTCGATAGAAGATAACATTTCTATCATACAAGTATGGAATTTCTAATACAATTCCACATATGTCCAATGGGACTATGTCTAACTCAAACTCATCTACAAACTTTGACCCAATAGAAAAACGAAGTTTACATTGTTTCGTAACTTGTAGCTTAGTTTTATCACACACCCAACCTAATGGATAAGGATTTTTATGAGGTTTTGTTTCTAGACCCAACTTCTTTACAATTGCTTCAGAAATCAAATTAACTTATTACCCACTACCAAATAAAGTATCAATTTTAGTATGCTTGGAAATGACTCTAATGTGAAATAGCTCATTTCTTTTCCTCTCATCATGATCATTATCAATAGAATGTGAAGAAGTACTTGTAGATGCTTTAGAATATTTACCTTTTATACCTGTAGCTGTAACCATTGTCTCATCACCTGAATCTGATCCCAAGTCTTTTTGAATAGTAGCAACATTCTTCTGCTCCTTACTCCCAAACTTGTTAGGCTTCAATTCCGGATGCAATGACCAACAGTGTGCCTCATTGTGGCCTTCCTTCTTACAATGAGTGCATGGAGGTTTATATTTCTTTACAGTGTTTGTTTTCTTCTCCTTCCATTTAAGTTTCTTCTTGTCTTTATTCTTGCTTTCAATAGGTTCGAATGATTTCCCAACATCTTGGGTTACATTTTTTCCTCTAGCTTCTAGATGAGTTGCTTGGACCGATACATCATCTAAGCTTGTTGGATTAAGTATAAGTATGGTATGCCTCAAATAACTATGAAGATCACCTATGTATTTCAACAATGTCTTTGGTGAGTCCAATGATATGCCTAATGTTAAAGCTCTCTTACAGAATTCCTGAGTATAACTTTGAACACTTTGACCTTGTAATTGACGTAGTGTTTTCCAACTCATCATTGCTTGTTGCATATAAGCCAAAGGATAAAATTTCTTTTTAATAGCATAAACAAATTCATTCCAAGTTGAAATGATTTTACCATTCTTTTTTAGATTTGCTTGTGTCTTGCCTTCCCACCATACAAGTGCAGTTCCTCCAAGTCGAAGGCTAGCAAGCTGGATCTTCTTCCTTTCTGAAACAACTTTCTGCACCCTGCAATACACTTCAATTTGTATTATCCGTTTATCAATATTTTCAGCGTTAAGTTCCCCACAATAAATTAGCAAATCAAATTTGACATCTAATTTGATCAAAGATGATTTCTTCTTTTTCTTCTTAGAAGGACTAGATTTATGAGAAGAAGAGGATGATGATGATGATGATGGTGATGAAGTAGGAGACGGTGGAGGAAGCATTTCTCCCTTTCCCTTATCTTCTTTATCTTTAGGTGATGAAGTTCCTTCATCTTTGTTCTTCTTAAACTCGTGATACATCTCTTCCACCATTGCGCGCACCTTCATGAAACTATCCAAGAATTGAGATTTTGACCCAAGTGGGGTTTCATCCACCATCCTTCGTTGTGAAAAGACCCTTCCAATCTTTAGATTCACCTCAAAAATTTGACCTTCACCTCATCCAAGCCTTAACCTAGTAAGCATTCAAATATTCACACAATCTTGTCAGACCTTAAAAACCTTGTTGCTCTGATACCACTTGATCCATTAATGAAAAAGGTATTATAGACTTTATGTGAAGTTGCTTATGTTACTTAGTGTAATGGATCGAAAAGATTGCAAATAACATAAACACATAAGAAAATTGAAAACACATCTAATCACATCAATACAACAAAATTTAATAAAGGAGTTCACTAGACTTCCTGGCTACGTCTCCTAGTCCTTTAGCTTCCAGTGTTGACTACTTTAATGCTTTTACAGGTATGAGCTCAAAAATAGTAGCTCAAATGAGAAAAAGGACCTTACCAATGCATTCAGCTCGAAATTTCAAGTCAAACGAGTATAAACTTGACCATATTTGGCCACTATGACCTCTAGAACCCCTGGAGAAATCCAAACCGCCTTTGTCCCTGCAAAATCACTTTCTGCTAACAAAAACCGCCTCGGTCTACCAATGGTCGTTGGCTGGTTCGACACCTGCATAAAGTTTAAAAAATATTTTGGTGGCTTGTTTAACCAAGTCCCGCACTTGGCATAATGATTATCAGACTGCATATTAAGTCGTTAGTTATATAAGGTTTTTGTGGGTGAGAGGTTCAAAACCCCCACCCTACCTTCCAATGTTGGTTATGTTATACAATGTATATGATATATATTGGTGTTGATATATGCTAAGGTTTCAACTTGTTGTTGCTGGTATATGGTTCGGTTAATACATATATGGTATGTCATTTTGCACCACCCACTATATGTGTGATATTCCAATAATAAACCAAGGGTTTCGGTAGCCGTGGGGTTGACCTCGAGCGTTAGCCCTTTTTTCTGGCAATCAAACCCGCAACACCATAAATATAACCTCACCCCCTATCCTTACAAGACTCACCATAGCCCATCTGGTGTAGCCCTTCCGGTGAAAACTCGAACTTCCGAGAGGTCAGGGGTTCGATCCTCCCTGATCCAAAAATTTTTGGAAATAAGGCCACATTGGGCAAAATCTGGGCTGCCACATGTCAGCACCAGATTGGACCATGCCAACCAATCACACTGTGACATGTCACCTCCTCTACTGACATAATCCAGGACAAGTGGTGTATTCTCGAGATGACACGTGTCATGCTGACAACATCTTGTTGACCGTTGACTATTGACCTTTGACTTTTTGACTTTTTTCCCTAATTTTCCAAAAAACTTTGATTGGCTTTAACTTCTTCATCTAGACTTGGATTGATGTGTTGTTCACACTGTTGGAATCGTATTGACGACCACTTCGACTTGATCCTACTTTCATCTGCATTTGAAGATTTTGATCTCGAGGGAAAACTATATCAATTTTGGATAAAAATGTATATTTATTAATAATTCATCAATATATGATCAAACACTTTTACTAAAAAACCAAAAGAATTGGAGCGTGAACCAAATGATTAAAAAAACATAGCATATGTATCAATTATCAACCACTATGTACAACAACTGGAAAACTTTGAACATGTATGCTTAGTGGAATGTGCATCATGCTATACACTACAAGGTAGGAAAATATGAGGTGCTAAGAGATCATATGTCATAATATACGAAAAGTATAATAAGCATATTGATCTTGATAACTATTAGAAAACAATGATTAATGTTATATGTCCCATATCATATTGATGAGAATAATTTTAAAGAACAATATTCAACTTGGGAAAATGCATATATATTATTTAAAGAAATCATAAAATACAATGAATGAAAGTTCATGAACAAAATAATGGAAATGTAGATTGATATTGGTAGTATAACAATTGAGCTTGAAAATAGAGAGAGTGAATTGTTTGAAAGAGATATACCTACATATGGATAAATAGATAACAAAAAACATTATCAATAATATGATAGCAAATTAGATTTTCAATATTTGCAAAAGGCTATAAATGAAAAATCAATAGTTGAGAGACCTTATCAAGTTGTAAAATAATCACATATACCAGAAGAAACAAAATTATTTAGCCAACCAAAAATGCAATATAAACACAATTACCCATCATCTTATCTTATTCACAATAAGTCTATTGACGTGAGAACATATGAAACATCAAATCTTAGTTAGTATTCATATTTAAAGATAAAATACTTAATCAACAATTATATCAAATCAAACATTATATCAACTACAATTTAAAACCAATACACACATCTGTAGCAAAAAAAGCAAGCTAAGGGATTAATTGTTCATCCAGAATGTGTTCATTAGAACCTCTTAGGTCCATTGTTGAACCATGCTCTCACACCACTTTGTAACACACCCTCCCACCCCTTGGGTTATTCTTGGGAAGTGGAAGTTGTTACATTAAAATTTACCCAATCTCTAAAGTATCATTATGAATATGGGGTTATAAAATTCCTTCCCACAGAACGTGTGCAGAACTCGCTTTGGAAACACCATCATATCTAGCTCATCAAGAGCTTTCTGATGATATAAATTTTATCTAAATCTAATTCCTAGATTGGAAGTACGTCTATCACATGTCAAAGTTCTATAGGTGAGTCAAATAGTCAAGGGAAAATAATGAAGGCCTTAAAGGCATGTTACACCATGTATAAATATGTATTATAGTCGAAGGGAAAAAACTCCAACTAGAGTCAAGTCTACTCCTATGCAATGGAACCTTAAATAAGCTCCTTCAATCATGCTACAAGACCATGGAAGCTATCTGTAAACTGCTAAAAAAATAAACCTATAATCTTCCTTCAAAGTCAGCCTACAAACAGTTAACTAGTCGACCTAAATGGAGCAGTCCTCTATTTATAGAGGTTTTCCACCCCAAATAGAATGCATCAAATCAACATTGAAATCTGTAGATAAAAGGAAGTGAAGAGGAATGAAGGCTACTAGGGTAGTGAAGCAAGGAGGAAGGACATCGAAGTTTGAAGGGACTATTTTCTAGAGTTATCATAGCTACACGTGCAAGAAAGGAAGGGTGTGCTTGCAATCACTACATCATAAAACTACAATGACTTATCTCTCTAATTTTGGGTTATTAAACAAGGCCTATAAGGCCTTCTAATTAAGCGAAGAGGAAGGGAACTCAAGCGAAGAAGGAAAGAGGCTACAACATCAACTAAAAAGTGAAACATGTGCAAATTTAGGGTTGTTGGATAGTCACATCTAGTCTGCACGTACACTTTGAAGAAGAAGCTCATTTGGTTAAGAAGGTGAAGGAATCATCATATGGAAAGGTTCTCATCAAATTATTATTCTCTAGAGCAAGTGCAACAAGGTTACTAACAAGTTGAAAGAAGATTAAAGTGTTGGAAATGGGAGGACGAAGTGCTGGGAAACAAAGTGTCGAAAGAAGTGCTAGAGTATATGGTGCTGAAAGGAGTGAAGACTTGACTTGTGCTTGGAGGATCTCTTCGTCAGGGGTCTAGGTATTGGCATTTATCTATAGAAGCTTCAATAAGAGAAATTCAATAAATGCTTTTCCTCTCAAGAGTAGAGATGTTTTGGCCCTGGCAGAGAGCCAACATATTGTGTTCTTTTTTTTATATGTTTTTGTAGTAGTTTGATTAAGTACACACATATGCACTAATAATAAAAAAATAATAATCTAACAAGAAAAGTAAAAATACTCCACAAATTTTATCAAGTAATGAAGAATCACATTAGACTACTTTGTCCTAGATTCTTCAACATGGTATCAGAGCTAAGGTGACACATTAAGGAGAGGGCAACTCAAAAACACTCATCAAGAAGAATCATATACAAAGATAAAGCATCAAGCATAGAAGTCTCAATCACTTCAAGGACAAGAAGGGTATACAATCCACCATTCATCAGGGATGTCTACAAAGCTAGAAGAAGAGCCTTACATAAAGGCACATACAAAGAAGAGTATATTGAAGCAGGACCTACATCAAGCTACAAGTCAACAAGAAAATCATCATGCAAGTCCACTTTGAAAAGTCAACTTGAAGAACATCAACAACTAGGGAAGATAAGCCATCAAGATTTAAGGAGGAAGTGAATCCATTACATCTCAAAATCTATCAACTAAGTACATGTCCCCTTCTGAATATACATCAATGTCTTTTTGCAAGGAAAGCAATAAATTGGTAGGTAATGATAACTTTCTTGCATGGAAGAAGAGGACTGGTCTGCTACTCAAGGAGAATGAAATCTTAGATCATGTCAAAGAGAATATCACTATCCCTACTAAGGAGAAAACTCAAGCCTTAGACAAGTACAATAAGGATAAGGCAAGAGCTCAAAGGATTCTGATAGAATCAATCAAAGACTCTCTCATTCCTTATGTCTCCAAGTTTGAGACATCAAAAAGAAATTTATCATAAGCTAGCAGAGTTATTCTCGGTATCCACAACTGATAAGTAATATCTCTGAGGAATGAATTATATGATATGAATATAACAAAGAAAGAAATAAATCTCTACTTCATGAAAATATCTTAAATGAGAGATAAACTTCAAGAGCTTGGGGAAGTCGTGTCTAATAGAGAGATGACAATTGTAGTATTCAATGCTCTACCTTAGGAGTGGGGAAACTTCACAACTAGCATATATGCCAAGAATGAATCAACCACTCTCAGTGAAATGTGGTCCCTATGTAGAACGAAGAAACCATACTTAAGGTGAAAAAATATGTGGGAGCAAAGGAGCAAGCATTTTCTACCATGACCAAAAGAAAGAATAAATTTGGCAAATTTGGTCCACTAAGAACAAACAACAAAGACTTGTCCAAGATCCAATGCTTTGGATGCCAAGAATATGGATATTACAAAAGGAATTATCCTAAGCTTAAAAGGGACAAAAACAACAAAAGAAAGAGGGAAGAAGCTCACTTGACTCAAGATGTGAAAGAAGAAGGAAAGAAGCAAAAGAAGGAAGATCCTCCAGATATCTACTATGACTAGGTCAAACTCTTTACTTCTAGACTTCTTTCAGAGTTTTTTAGTAATATAGGATCATGTAGGAATAATAGCAATATCTCATGGCTAGAAACATCCTGTAGAATCTACAAGCATGATGTACATAGAGTTCTAGATACTCATGTAGATGTAGCATTTATGATAAGAACAAAAATGCATAAGTAGAAATATCTTCTAGAATATGGGAGCATGGCAGATATATCTCAAGATATTCATGTAGAAGAAGCATACCTAGTATAGGACCTTATACATGAAAGAAAAATTGATAATGAATAAGAATCGTAGAAGACCTACATCATCAAAAGAAAGGAAAAATTTGCAAGGAAAGGATCATTAAGATCCTATTATGGAACCTTCAAAAGAAGGTTCATGAACCAAAGCAGGTGTCTCATTGGGAATCGCATTCATGGGTTTCAAGAAAAGAATGGTATGCAGGCAAGCTAAGATTAAGTATGAAGGGCCACACCAAAGGATGATCAAAGGAGAATCAATATGAGGTATGTATGCATCAAAGTTTAAGTCATGTTATCATTTTTTTATTATTAAGTCATGGGTATAGTTCTATAACATGATCTAGCATGAAAGAATCTATTTCTCCAAAAACATGCTTGAAGGCATGTACCACAACACAATGAAGGTCAACAAAAGAATATGCTCACATAAGGAGTAGAAGTTTGATGACTAATAAACAAGAAGAAATGTTGTCAAGTCCAGAAAGCAAGAAATAAAAGTAATTCTCTCACAAGAAGCATTAGATGGTTGACCATCTAATAAGAAGAAAATGAAGAAAGATATCAAGCCTGTGGAAGAACACCAATATTACCAAGAATCACTATCTAACAAGATGCTTTAAAGATATCTCCCAAAAGAAGGCAAGGCGACTATGATATTGTAAGAAAGGACCCTTGACACCTATGAAGGCCTTGGAGATATAAAAGATACAGATAATTGATTCTACTCTACAAAGATGTCGTGATGAAGAAACCATCCAACAAAAGGAAATGTTGAACCAACATTAGGATGAAGTCATAATGCGATACTAGGTCTAAGCATGTAAACAAGCAAGTACAACGAAGCATCCATGAGAAGAATATTCTGAAGCATGGACAAGATGACAAAGGAGTAGCCAAGATGACAAGAAAACCTAATGTATGATATGAAAGCCACTTTCCTCGAAGGAAGCAATGACATGACAAATCTGGGAGGAAAGTGATCAATGGATGGTGCCCTACCTAGATGAAGTTCGAACAAAGACTTCATGAATCAAGAAAGGAAGAAGATCAAGCAACTAAAGGACCCATGAAGAAGAAGCTACTAATGGAGGAAAGAGTCCCTAGTTAAGATGGTGCTTTGACATATCCCTAATTAAGAGGGATTTTTGGATCACCCCTGATTATAGAAGAATAACAATTGTGTTTTCCATTTCATGGGTCAAGCACTAGACCGGGACTAACAACCGTAAGTCTAGATGGAGGCCATGAACGGACATGTAGAAACAATATAGACAAAACATTCTTGTCTTCACTTGGGAATAAATAATGAGAGGATTGTGTAATCATATGGCATCCGATACTCTTTGAGGAAGTGTAGGGAATCCAAGACAACAGTTGGCAATAAGACCGATATTCTTTGAGGGTTGGGAACCCAAGATAAGAATAGTCCTAGAAGGTCATTGTTGGAGAACACCAGAGTGGGTATTTACCTTGAGAGACAATGATGAAGGTTTCTATAAATCATTGGTCTCAATAGCATTGCAACTCATGATCTCGTAAAGAGATGAAGCTCTTAGTCAAGACCTTGCACTATGACAATGCTGATGGATATGATGCTATAACGGACAGATTTCTAATCTGGATTCTCTTATGTGAATTCTTCAAGATTGATACGAGCCAAATAGCTTGTAATGTTTTATGAATACCTCCTTAGTTAAGAGGGAGTGTTGAATGAAGTGTAACTAGGATCGATCTTGATAAATGTACTTTTGATATTTGTACTTACTCAAGAAAAGAACTATTATTTTTATAATATATGTCAATGAGTTTCTTGCTCATTAAATTAGGTCTAGCACATCTCAAAGTGCTATAGGTGAGTCAAATAGTCAAGAGAAAATAATGAAGTATTTAAGGGCATGTTATGCCATGTATAAATATGTATTAAAGTCAAATGGAAAAACCTCCAAGAAAAGTGAAGTCTACTCCTATGCAATGGCACCTTAAAGAATCCCCTTCAAGCATGCTACACCACCATGGAAGCTATCTACAAACTACTCGACAAATCAGCCTACAATATACCCACTCCAAATAGAACACATCAAATCAGCTTTCAAATCTGCAGATAAAAGGAAGTGAAGAGGAATGAAGGAAGCTGAGGAAAAATGTCTACTAGGGTAGTGAAGCAAGGAGGAAGAACATTGAAGTTTAAAGGGACTGTTTTCTAGGGTTATCACAGCTACACATGCAAGAAAGGAAGGGTATGCCTGCAATCACTACAATAGAAAACTACAATCGTTTATCTCTCTAATTTTGGGCTAGTAAACAAGGCCTATAAGGCCTCCTAATCAAGTGAAGAGGAAGGGAACTCAAGAGAAGAAGGAAATATGCTACAACAACAAGTAAACAGTCACATGTGCGAGAATTTAGGGCTGTTGGATAGTCACATCTAGTCTGCACCTACACTCTGAAGAAGAAGCTCATTTGGTTAAGAAGGTGAAGAAATCATCATATGGGAAGGTTCTCATCAAAGGTTTGCCCTCTAGAGCAAGTGCAACAAGGTTACTAACAAGTTGAAAGAAGAATAAAGTGCCGGAAGTAAGAGGATGAAGTGTCAGGAAACAAAGTGTTGGAAGAAGTGCCGAAGTATGTGGTGCAGAAAGGAGTGAATACTTGACTTGTTCTTGGAGTATCTCTTTGTCAAGGGTCTAGGGTGTGGCATTGATCTATAGAAGCTTTAATAAGAGAAATTCACTAAAGGATTTTCCTCTCCAGAGTAGAGAGGTTTTGGTCCTGGCAGAGAGCCAAAATCTTGTGTTCTTGTTTTTATGTTTTGGTAACAGTTTGATGAAGTACACACATATGCACTAATAAGAATAAGAAGAAGCATAAGCTAACAAGAAAAGTAAAAATACTCCACAAATTGTTATTAAGCAATGAAGAATCACACCACACTACTTTGCCCTGGATTCTTCAATAGTTAGCCCTAAGAGACAATGTCAATTACATGGGAGGTGGTACGAAGGTAGTAAATAAGTACTTAGTGATATATCTTATGTAGACAACGTGTGGAAAAGGTAAGCCACCTCTAGAATAGTTTTTTATATGAAAAGTTTGGTATGGGAATAGCTAGATTTGGTGATTGGGTGAAAGGGAGGATGTAAAGGTAAATTTATAGGGGAATGCCTCAAAAACATAGTGGAAAGTAAGGAGATTAAGGAAGAAAAATCCTTCCCATTGGAGGTGCCTTGGGGCATTTGACTTGCACAGAAGTTAGGTATTCTTCAAGATATAGATTCTTCCTTTCAATGTGCTTCATAATTAGGACCATATTTTTTGGTATTAATGTACCTATAAAGGGATTCAAATCAAGAATATTGAGTCACCACTAAATAAAGAGGAAAGAAGCATAGGGATATGTGGCTAGAGCTAGCTAAGGGAAACCAAAGATGAGTAGAGTAGGTGGGAAACCATAATTGTTTTAGGAACAATTCATGCCAATATTGTGTGGGAGGTTTGTTAAGATATCCTTACATGGATGAAAGTAATTATCCTCTAGAAACATCCTATAGAATGTAGAAGCATGATATACATAGAGTTCTAGATACTCATGTAGATGTAGCATTTATGATAAGAACAAAAATGCATAAGTAGAAATATCTTCTATAATATAGGAGCATGGTAGATATATCTAAATATATTAATGTAGAAGAAGCATACCTAGTATAGGACCTCATACATGACAAAAAAAAAACTGATATTGACATTTGCAAGGCATGGATCTTTAAGATCCTATGATGGAACCCTCAAAAGAAGGTGCATGGACAAAGGTAGATGTCTCATTGGGAATCCCATTAATGGGTTTCAAGAGAAGAATGATATGTAGGCAAGCTAAGATGAATCATGAAGGGCCACACCAAAGGATGATCAAAGGAGAATGAAGATGAGGTAAGTATGCATCAAAGTTTAAGTCATGTTATCATTTTTATATTATTAATTCATGGGTAGTTCTATAACATGATCTAGCATGAAAGAATATCTTTCACCAAAGCATGCCCGAAGGTATGTACCACAACACAATGAAGGTCAACAAAATAATATGCTCACATAAGGAGCAAAATATTACTGAGTAAGAAACAAGAAGAAATGTTGTCAAGTCTAGAAATAAAGCAATAAAACGAATGCTCTCACAAGAAGCATTATATGGTTGACCTATCTAATAAGAAGCAAATGAAGAAAGAAACCAATCATGTGGAAGAACACCATGATTACCGAGAATCACTATCTGACAAGACGCTTTAAAGATATCCCTGGAAAGAAGGCAAGACAACTCTGATAAAGTAAGAAAGGACCCTTGAAACCTATGAAGGCCTTGGAGATATAAAGGATATAGATAATTGATTCTACTCTACGAAGATGTCATGATGAAGAAACCATCCAACAAAAGGAAATGTTGAACCAACATTAGGATGGAGTCATTATGGGCTACTAGGTCGAAGCATGTAAACAAGAAAGTACAATGAAGCATCCATGAAAAGAATATTCTGAAGCATGGACAAGATGACAAAGGAGTAGCCAAGATGACAAGAAAACCTGATGTATGGTATGAAATCCACTTTCCTCAAAGGAAGAAATGACATGAATAATCAGGGAGGAAAGTGATCAATGGATGATGCCCTACCTAGAAGAAGTTCAAACAAAGACTTCATGACATCAAGAAAGGAAGAAGATCAAGCAGATGAAGGAACCACGAAGAAGAATTAGTTGATGAAGGAAAGAGTCCCTAGTTAAGAGGGAGCTCTAGTAGGTCCCTAATTAAGAGGGAGTTTTGTATCACCCCTGACTACAGAGGAGTGAGTTATGTTTTCCATTTCATGGGTCATGCACTAGACCAGGACTAACAACCGTAAGTCTAGATGAAGGCCATGAATGGACATGTATACACAAGACAGACACAACATTCTTGTCTTCACTTGGGAAGAAAGAATGGGTGGATTTTTTAATCATCTGGCATCTGATACTCTTTGAGGAAGTGTAGGGAATCCAAGACAAGAATAGGCAATAGGACTGATATTCTTTGAGGGATGGGAACTCAAGATAAGAATGGTCCTAGAGGGTCATACTTAGAG
The DNA here is from genome assembly GCA_000404065.3 of Pinus taeda. Classification (NCBI taxonomy): domain Eukaryota; kingdom Viridiplantae; phylum Streptophyta; class Pinopsida; order Pinales; family Pinaceae; genus Pinus; species Pinus taeda. Next base: position 63,928 of record APFE030323065.1, read on the forward strand.
AACACCCGAGTGGGTATGTACCTTGAGAGACAATGATGAAGGTGTCGCTAAATCATTGGTCTCGCTAGCATTGTAGCTCATGATCTCGTAAAGAGATGAAGCTCTTAGTCAAGGCCTTGGACTATGACAATGTCGATGGATATGATGCTATAACAAATGGATTGCTAATCCAGTTTCTCTTATGTGAATTCTTCAAGATTGATAATAGCCAAACACCTTGTAATGTTGTATGAATACCTCCCTAGTTAAGAGGGAGAGTTGAAGGAAGCGTAACTAGGTTCAGTCTTCATAAATGTACTTTTGATATTTGAACTTACTCAAGAAAAGAAATATTGTTTTTATAATATATGTCAATCACTTTCTTGCTCATTGAAGTAAGTCTAGCACCTTTCAAAGTGCTATTTGTGAGTCAAATAGTCAAGAGAAAATAATGAAGGCCTTAAGGGCATGTTACACCATGTATAAATATGTATTAAATTCAAAGGGAAAAACCTCCTAGAAAAGTCATGTCTACTCCTATGCAATGACACCTTAAAGAAGCTCCTTCAAGCATGCTACATGACCATGGAAGCTATCTGCAAACTTATCAACAAATCAACCTACAATCTGCCCTCGAAGTCGACCTATAAACAATTAACTAGTTGGCCTTCTAATCGGCCTAAATTGAGGGACATTCCTCTATTTATAGAGGTTACCCACTCCAACTAGAATGCATCAAATCAGATCTGAAATCCACAGATAAAAGGAAGTGAATAGGAATAAAGGAAGCCAAGGAAAAAGGTATATTAGGGCAACAAAGCAAGGAGGAAGAACATCGAAGTTTAAATGGACTATTTTCTAGTGTTATCACAGCTACACATGCAAGAAAGGAAAGGAATTCCTGTGATCACTACAACAGAAAACTATAGTGACTTATCTCTCTAATTTTGGGTTAGTAAACAAGGCCTATAAGGCATCCTAATCAAGTGAAGAGGAAGGATAATCAAGCGAAGAAGGAAAGGTGCTACAACAACAAGTAAATGATCACACGTGCGAGAATTTAGGGCTGCTAGATAGTCATATTGAGTCTACACCTACACTTTTAAGAAGAAGCTAATTTGGTTAAGAAGGTGAAGGAATCATCATATGTAAAGGTTCTCATCAAAGGCTTGCCCTCTAAAGCAAGTGAAACAAGGTTACTAACAAGTTGAAAGAAGAACAAAGTGTCGGAAGTAGCAGGACGAATTGTCGGGAAACAAAGTGTCAGAAGAAGTGCCAGAGTATGTGGTGTAGAAATGAGTGAAGACATGACTTGTTCTTGGAGTATCTCTTTGTTAGGGGTCTAGGGTTTGGTGTTGATCTATATAATTTTCAATAAGAGAAATTCACTAAATGGTTTTCCTCTCAAAAGTAGAGAGGTTTTGGCCTTGGCAGAAAACCAACATCTTATGTTCCCGCTTTTATGTTTTGGTAGTAGTTTGATGAAGTACCCACATATGTACTAATAATAATAAGAAGAAGAAGAATCTAACAAGAAAATTAAAAATACTCCACAAATTGTTATCAATAAAGAATCAAACTACACTACTTTGCCCTAGATTCTTTAGCAGTTAGTCCTAAGGGACAATGTCAATTACATGGGAGGTGGTACGAAGGTAGTAAATAGGTACATAGTGATGTATCTTATGTAGAAAACGTGTGGAAAAGGTAAGCCACCTCTTGAATGGTTGTTTATATGAAAATGTTGGTATGGGAATAAATAGATTTGGTGTTGAGTAAAAGCAAGGATGCAAAGGTAAATTTATAGGAGAGTACCTGAAAAACATAGTGCAAAGTACGGAGCTTAAGGAATACAAATCCTTCCCATTGGAGGTGCCTTGGTGTGTTTGACTTGCACACAAGTTAGGTATTATTCAAGATATAGTGTCTTCCTTTCATTGTGCTTCGTAAATTAGGATCATATTTTTTGGTATTAAGGTACCTATAAAGGGGTTAAAAGCAAGAATATTGAGTCACAACTAAATAAAGAGGAGAGAGGCATAGGGATATGTGGCTAGAGCTAGCTAAGGGAAACAAAAGGTGAGTAGAGTAGGTGGGAAACCATAATTTGTTTAGGAACAATTTGTGCCAACATTGTGTGGGAGGTTTGTTAAGATATCTCTACATGGATGAAAGTAATTATGGTTGAGGATTTAATATTTCCCTACAATTTCTTAGGTACAACAATGTAGAACCTTGCATTGACGGTGTTTTGCAACAAGGAGCCACAAAGATGAAGAAAGAATGTGGTTTGTAAGGGATTCCATTTCCATCATTGAAGTTCCAATAGTTTTGCACATGTATTGACTTGGAAACAAAGTATAATATATTTGTTTGTTAGTTAATTTACTTGATGTATGTCTCAACCATCCAATTTGTAGAAAGTGGTTTATTTAGTTACATTATACAAAAGTAGCATAGTGTCATGGTGGATGTTGGGTGAATTTACTATGCAAATTAAAACAAGTATTTAATTATCAATCCAAGCTTGTAAGCTTGGAAGCATGTCCAAAGTACATGGATTTTAGTTGTAGTCAATTTTAGAAGATGAAATATAAATATTGGAGGAAATATATATTACAAATATAAAATCTAATTAAGTAATTTTTGGTTTACTTATGTAATATGTGTAGGATGAGGCTCCTAACTTAGGATAACCAGGTTGTCCTTCCCTACAGTATTACTTCCATGAAGAGAAATCCCAAATCAATAATTAACAACAGTTTATGATATAGAATATGTAAGAGAAGAGGCTCCTAACTAAGGAGATCCAGGTTGTCCTTCTTCACACTTCTATTCTATCATTGTCACCATTGCTTTAAAACTAGAAATTTAGAAATAACTTTAGACAAGGAAAAGAGGATGAATTTCAATTATATTTCCTAATCAAATAGAAGGAGAATTTAACTTACATTCTTGTTTGTCCCTTCATATGAAAATTAGAATTAAACCAATATTCATCCAAAAATAATAATAAATCTACACACATCTAAATACATCTGAAGCAAAAACTAGTTTATGAAAATTTATGTTAAATTAACCAAGAAGTGCACTTAGCTTGGTGTGGGGGCCCTCCACCCTTTCCTTGCACACCTGAAGAAATATTAGCTACAAAAACCTCAGTTAATCACCAAGCATGAATAACAAATGAAAATATAATAGGTTCTTCAATTAACTTTCAATATTCAAAGAGTCTCAATATCAGATTATACAAATTCTACCCTCCACAAGCCTTCAATGGTCTTGGCTTAAATAGATAAAGAATAAACAAAATTGACTAAAATGTCTCTAATAGACATATCTATCCTAATCCCATCTATCTTGGTCGAATCCATCCATTCAGTTACACAAAATTTGGAAAATCCCAAAAAATACTAAATTTGACCTATTTCCTAGGGATTTCGTGAAAGACAGGTCATGTTTGACCAACGTTGACCGGGCCTGTTTTAGCTTGGTTTGACCGAACCAATAGGTACATTTCCATCCTTGGTTCCCAATATTTCCATATCTATGATCAACTCATGCCTAGGGGTCCTGCAAGTATGACTTCAATGGAACCATTACGAGAATTTTCAGTTCTATCCAAAAATACACTTAAAACCCAATTTTTGCAAAATATCTAAAAATTGAAAAACATAATTTATATACCTGAATATGCATACATTGGTTAAAATAAGGTGTATATGGATGGTATATGGCTGAGAATGATGGAAATTAGGTGTATCTTAATAAGCAAAATTTGATGGAAAATGAGGGCCAACATCTCCCCCTTGTTGATTTGCAAGCATGTCCTCATGCTTGCTTTATCCTTTTTGACCTTCTGGGTGTTGATGTCTATACTAACCCTTATCCTAGTGCCTCTTCCCGTGCACCATGTAGAAGATAATCAATGCCTTCATACTTCCTTTCCTTGTAGATCGTGGTCTTGACTTTCTTCCTTTCATACTTATATTGTCATTTGTTTTTCTCTTTCAGCCATCTGTAAGCCTGTTTAGCTATGAGGGAGTTTTTAGTTTCAAGTTTGTTAACCTTCTTGGTCAACTCTTTATTCTCTTTCATTATATTTTTGTTTTTTTCCTATACATCTTGTTTTCCTTTTTCAAATGTCTTTCTAGAATTTTTCTATCCTCCAAGTCCTCTGTTAACTCTTTGATTTTCTTGAGGTGCAACTCTCTTTCCTCTTCTTTTGTATCTTTGGAAAATGAGTGTGATGAGGCGGCTCCTACCTCAATATTGTCAAAGTATATATCCCTCTTCTGGGGTTCTTCATAGACTCCCTTTTGCATTCTCTCAATGATTTCATCAATTTATTTTGAAGTGGGAGGAGGTTCAACAAGTTTCACTTCAAGATCATTTTCCTTACTACTTGTTTCTTCTTGGCTTTCCCTCCTAGGCTTCCTAGGAATAGATAGAAAATATTTCTCATTCTCAATCATGATATTGTCTTGTTGTTTCTTGGACCTAGTCCTCAAGTTCAAAGGAGAATTCATTATGCTTCGTGTCTTATGTATTGGCTCAAATTTCTCCTCTACCTTTTGTTCTTCAATCTTATGCTGGGATAAAAATTCCTTCTATGTCGAACCTTTACTTTCCATCTAATGTTCTACAAGTATTCTAATATTCCCTTGATGGTAGATGTGTGTTTCCTTGGCTTCATTTTTACTCTTCACACTCTCTATCATTTTGATCATGTTTTTAGAGAATAAGTAGGGTAGATTAATTTTTAATTCTCCCTTGATATGTTGAAGTAGTCTAATATGGTAGAGGTAGACTATACTGAACCTATTATCACATGTAAAGTACCTCTAAATTATTAACACCAACTCTACCTAAGGTTCATTCAACCAATCCCTTGGAATGCCTTTTGCCCTATCAAATGATCCTTTTCTATGTTTTTCCAAAAACAAAGTCCACCCTTTGTCTTTAAAATGCAAGCCTTTATGGTATTCTTCAACTTCTAGTGGAATATCTAGAGCTTCAGAAATGATTATGGTCTTAGTGGAATAGATAGGTTACCAACTGTTGTTTGACCATGACTATAATTGTTTATACTCTTTTGTTATCCCGTCATTATTCCCTTTGAACTTCTAAAGGGATCCTATCAATCCTTCTTGATATAGTTTCTCTGTGGTCTCTTTTCCCAAATTTTCTACCTTGAATTGACTTGGCTCTAATCTGGTGGCCATGTGCTCTGTGTACCAATTAATGTACCCTTGGCATGTTAACAAATTCATCATAAACAAAATTACATATATAAATATATCTCTGCTTCCTTATTCATGCAATTTTTGTTTATGGATCATAGCAAATAGGCTTACCTGATCTTTGTATTTCATTGAAAAAAACAAAATGACTCCCTTACTTTAATATTTCTCAATTCCTTGTTTTGTTGTCAAAAAGAAGTCCATTGTTCTTTTAAAATGGCTCACTATGTAAAGATATGTCAAAAAAATATGATAGCAATGTCTCACTGCAAATTTCTGCAACTAGGCCCAAAGTTTTGGCCAAAGTGAGAGCTGGGTTTGGCTTTTGATTTTTGAAAATGCAGCTGTTCCTAGAGAGCCAAATTTGCCAACATAGAGTGAGATGGATGCATCTCCATATTCTAATAATTGTTGCTTTGCCTTTTCTTGCGTGGGGTGGCCTTTCTCCCAATTTCTGAAAAGAGTTGTGATCTTATCGGAGTTTACTCTGGGAGACCTTAGAGGACTGATGAGTTGGTGACAACAGTGTTGGGAAAAGGGACACAAGAAATAAATGTTGACTACTCTCCTCCTCTTTATAGTAAAGGCAACACATTGAGGGACCTTGAATCCATTTTCTTTTTAGGTTTTCGGCAGTGAGGATCTTCCCTTTTAGGAGGGTCCATGTGAAAAATTTTATCTTTGGGAGGAATTCGTTCTTCCAGACTAGGATCCAAAGGTTCCAGTTATTTAGATTGTTGCTAGCTTGAAGGAGTTGGTACCCATATTTTACAATGAACTTTCCTCCATTAGGGTCCCAAACAAAGCTGTCTTGAGCGAATTTGTTAGTTGGAGTAGCTCCCATCAGAGTTCGCTTCAGATCTGGCCACTGATTTTTGAGATGATTTGGAAGAGGAAGGTCCTTCCAAGCAGACCAGCTATTGTGATCTCAGGCCGAGATGTCATATAGGGAGTGTATGCTTTTAGTTTCCATCCAAATTTTCAGAGGGCTAAACTGCTGGAGAAGACTTCTGGGTTCTGAGCCCATAACTCTCTGTACAAAGGTTTGTGTCTCTTCCATTTCCGGGGGACTTTGAAATATGATTTTTGATTAGTGGGATGACTTTTTTGATAAGTCTCCAAGCTGGAGTGCATGGTATTTCCACTATCAAATCAGTGAGAACCTTGGAGTGCTGTCCATTAAGGTATTTTTTCTTGAGAGCCTCAACCCACCAACTGCCTTTTTCCAATAGCATTCTCCACACAAGTTTGAAGCCCATCACTTTGTTAGTTATGCGTGGGATCTTGATAGATATGCCACCTTTTTCGAAGGGGAGGATCACCTGTTCCCATGGACCAAACTGAATTTTTTTGTTTCTTGTTTCCTTCCTTTCCAAAGAAAGCCTCTCATAATTAATTCCATCTGTTTATGAATGCTTGCTGGGGCCAAATTGGCAGCGTACTGATATATCAGGAGGGTTGAGAGAAGAGCTTTAATAAGAATGGTCCTACCCACAAGGTTCAACCACGACAGCCCCCAACTTTGGAGAAGTCCTCTCATTTTTTCAATCTACTTGTTCCAAATCTCTGACTTGACAACTTCCTTTACCAAGGGGAGGCCAAGATAGGAGAAGTGACTCCAATTTCTTTGGACTGGGACGTCCAAGATTAGGGAGATTCTTTGCATTACTTGGGGTGAGACATTCCAAGTATAAATTTGGCACTTTTTGTTGTTAAGCAGGCCTCCTGAGACAGTCGTGAAGGTGTCTAAGGTTCTCTTGAATTTCCTTGCTATTAGGCTCGAAGCTCCTGCTATTAAGAGAGTGTCACTTGCAAAGAGCGAGTGATTTATCTCTTTAATTCCTCTCGCTATACTTATGCATGTGATCTCCTTTTGTTTCCTTAGATTTTCCAGATGTATGCTTAAGATTTCCGCCATGATAATGAATAGAAAGGGTGAGAGGGGGTAGCCTTGTCTCAGATCTTTGGAGCTACGAAAGTAGCGAATGGGCCTTCCATTGATTAAGGGGGCTGTCCAAGGATTTGAAATACATTCCATAGTGAAGTTTATAAATTTGCTGGAGATTCCAAATTTCCGAAGAACAACTGCTAAGAATTGAAGATTAACTCTGTCAAAGGTGTTTTCCATGTCAAGCTTTATTATGATACCTCTTTCCTTTCTTTGCATAGTGTTGTATATTGCTTCTTGGACTAGAATAACGTTATCTGTTATTTGTCTTTTTGGGACGAATCCTCCTTGGTTATCTGAAATGAGAGAGGGTAGGGGCTTATTCAGTCTATTTGCTAAGATTTTGGTGACGATTTTGTAGGAGACATTGCAGAGGGAGATGGGTCTAAAGCGATCAAAGGAGAGAGGGTTTCATTCCTTGGGGATAAGAGTCAAATGAGAATTTTTTGTATTTTCTCCCATCTTGGTTTTTATGAAGATGTCCTTGACCATCCTAATGAAATCTTTCTTTATGATATCCCAATGAGTCCTGTAAAAGGCAATTGTGAAACCATTAGGCCTGGGAGCCTTGTCCAGCTGCATACTATGCACGACTTCTCTGATTTCATCCTCCGAAACTTCCTGATCTAGCTCTCTATTTTGCTGCTCATTGATTTTGCATTCTACTGGTAGAAGGAAATCCACAGTTTCAATAGATTGATGTTCTACAGTTAAGAGAGACTTGAAGTGATTGTGAGTTGCTTCTTTGATTTCCTCTTGCTCTCTTAAATCTTTACCTTCAGAAATGATTTTGTCGATTTGGTTTCCAGCTCTTCTGAGCTTAATGTTATTATGGAGGAAGGAAGTGTTTTTGTCGCCCACACTGAGCCAAAGGCACCTCGATTTTTGTCTCAACTCCTCTTCCTCAGCTCTGTTCTACCTGTATAATTCCTTGAAAATTTCGTTTTCCTGAGCTTGCTCTTCTTTTGAAGTTTGTTGGGCCTCCTTTTCCTGAGTCCATTGTTCTAGTTTTCTGTGGAGCTCAATTTTTTTTATTTTCTCCATTGTTACATTCTCTTTTTCCCGCTTTTTAATAGCTGATCTTAGGAATTTTAATTTTGATTCCCAGACATAGTGTGGGGATCCAATGACTTCCATCTCCTAGCTTTCTTTTATGATCTTGTGAAAATCCTCCTTACTGTCCCATAGCTTATTGTATTTGAAAGGGATTGGGCTGAGATTTCCTATTCTGTCTAGAATTAGGACCACAGGTTTATGATCTGAAGCTATGGGGTGGACGATCTTGCTTTTTATTGAAGAGAATTCCAGTGCTATGATTTTTTGGATTAGAATCCTGTCGAGTCTTTCTTTTATATTATGATTTACTGCTCTCTTATTGCTCCACATGAATTTCCCATTGCTGGGTGGGATGTCAATGAGTTTGTGGGTTTCTATGATTTCTTCGAGAGCGTCTCTAGAAGGGTCAGCAAGATATTTCCCTCCTATCTTTTCTTCAATGTTTCTTATTAAGTTCAAGTCACCCCCTACAACTACCTTCCTATTTTGACAAGCCTGTAGATTTGTTTTAATGGATTCCCAACAGTTTGCTTTGTCCCTGTAATGGTTTTGGGCATAGACATTGAACACAATGACTTCTTCTTTTGTGATTTTATTTTTGAATTCATTTCTAGCCCACCAGTCAGTATAATTTTGATTGGTGAGGTCCCATTTTCTTTTGTTCCACAATGTGCCTATTCCTCTTGAGGCACCCAATGAGTCTGTTGCTATTCCTGCAAGCTTTTGTGTTTTTTAATTTTGAAAATCTTGGCTGGACATTTTGGTCTCTTGGATCATAAAGAAATCTGGTTGCTCTTGGTTGATAAGATCCCAGACTGCATTGGATTTTAGACAGGAACCCGGGCCTTTGCAATTCCAAGAGACCAAATTCATTACTTACTAGCTTTTTGGTGAGCCCCGCTCTTCTCCTTTGTCTTCTCTCCACTTCCTTTTTGCTTGGCCAAAAAAGAGTCCTTTGGTTATTGAGTGCCTGTGGCCATTTCTTTTGCTATTGTTTCATCTCTTATTTCTTTATTTGATTTCCTGCCTGCTTTTTTAGGTGGTTCTGGATCATTTCTTACTTCTTTGACTTTGTTTCTAGTTAGGATACGGTCTATGGTGAGAGGGGGGGAGGGGAGGGTCTGAGAAGGGGAGTGCAGGATAGCTAGGGTAGTGACTAGAGGTGGAGAAAGAGGGGAGGGATGGTCTTCTTCCTCCAGAGATTCAAAGGGATTTGAAGTGTAAGGTAAAGGATGAGTCAAGATGGGAGGAGGGGGGAGGGGAGCAGCTTGAGGAACAGGGAGAGGCTTAGGTTTGGGGCCAGACTAATTGGGGTTTGATTTCTTTCTTTTGAATTGTTCCCATGTGTCTTCACTAGCTTCAACATTTTCATTCCTTTCATTTTCTTTTAGTTTACTACACCTATTAGCGAAATGACCGTATTCATGGCATACCTTACATTTAAATGGAATTTGTTTTTAGTCCAGCTACTGAATATGGGTCCATTGGTCCACTTTGATCTTTATTGCTTCCGAGAGGCCTTTCCCTAAGTCGACTTCAACATAGATCCTTGCACAAGCATGCATATTGTCCTTTGGTTCGCATCTGTCAATGTATTTTTCAACTGTGTTTCCAATGGCTTTAACCGAGTCATCTCCCTAGCAATGGAGGGGGAGGTGAGGCAAAAGGACCCAGACTGGGACAGCATTAGGAATGTCCATTTCAGGGTCAAAGTTAGGAGACCATCTGTTCAGGTAGAGACCTCTCGAGTCCATGAAGTAGGGGCCATTTTTCAAGATAAGATTTTAATCTTCTTTGGTTTCGAAGAGGAAGGTATAGTAACCCCTTCCATAGAATCTTATAACAATTTTTTGTTGGATGTTCACATTCCAGTTGCACTCCACCCATTTCTGGACAGCCCTAGGAGAGGGCCACAGGCCAGTGAATTGACCAACCAGGCCTCTCTTTGCTAGAGAGATTGCAGCCCTCCTTGGGAGACTAGGAGGCAGAGAGATTTTTGGAATGTCAGCTAGTTTCTTGACGAACTTTGAAGATGTGGGCTTGGATCTGGAGGCTGCATTCTCTGAGATGAGAGAGGCAAAAATCTCAGCCTGTTCATCGTCTTGCATTTGGGAGGGGTCAAGCCCGGCCATGGGGAGGATAGGAGGGAGCCAGTCATGGCGCTGGGCAAAGAAGAGGCAGAGGCCGACTACGGGGGAGGCGAGGAGAAAGAAGTGAGGCCCAACAGCAAGGGCTACCAGGTGGGGAGCCTGCCGAGGGCTGCAGGAGGAGCAGTTGCAGTAGTGCGGGAGCTCCTATTCAAAAACACTCTCTGTCAATCCCATATCCTTGAACCTATAGAATTTTACAATGCAAAAAAAAAGTGAATGCGAGAGCGACATTTGATGCACTAGAAAATATGGAACATGATGAGACATATATATTTGATAGTTTTCTTTTAAAATTAGGTATAAGAAGATCTGATTACATACATGCAATTCAATGTACTATGAAATGAAGAACAATTCTATTGAAAAGAGAGCTAATAGACATATGGACTAATAGATTTGCTCGAAATATTCCATTAATATGGGATGCAAATAATAATGCTCAATTTCTACTTGACTCATATGCTACAACTACTTATTGTAGCTCATATATAGAAAAAGTAGATAAAAAATGACATCGATTTATAAGTGTATATGAAATGAATGTCAAAAATGGATGGTGACATCATAGAAACAATTGCAATACTTGGAAAAGATTTACTGAACCTACAACAAATGTCTACACAATAAGCCATATAGATAATGTTTTTGTTGCCACTGAATACTAGTTCAAGAAAATGTATATGTATTAATACTTTATCAATAGATGATCAAACACTTTTACTAAAAAACCAAAAGAATTGAACCGTGAACCAAATGATTAAGAAAACATAGCATATTTTTCAATTATCGATCACTACATACAACAACTGGAAAACATTGCACGCGTATTCTTAGTGGAATGTGCATCATGTTATAGATGACAAGGCAGGAAAATATGAGGCATTAAGAGATCATATGTTATAAGATACATAAAGTATAATCAATGTATTGATCTTGATAACTATTACAAAAAAACGATTAATTTTATATGTCCCATATCGTATTGATGAGAACAATTTTAAAGAACAATATTCAACTTAGGAAAATTCATATATATTATTTAAAGAAATCATAAAATACAATGAATAAAATTTCATGAAGGAAATAACGGCAATGTGGATTGATCATGGTAGTATAACAATTGATCTTGAAAATAGAGAGAGTGAATTGTTTGAAAGATATATACCTACATATGAATAAATAGATAACAAAAAACATTATCAAGAATATGATATCGAATTAGATTTTCAATATTTGAAAAAGGCTATAAATGAAAAATCAATAGTTGAGAGACCTTATCAAGTTGTAAAATAATCACATATACCAGAAGAAAAAAAAAATATTTAGCCAACCAAAAATGCAATATAAACACAATTACCCATCGTCTTAGCTTATTCACAATAAGTTTATTGATGTGAATCCATATGAAACATCAAATCTTAGTTAGTATGCATATTTAAAGATAAAATACTCAATCAACAATTATGTCAAATCAAACATTATATCAACTACGATTGAAAACCAATACACACATCCATAGCAAAAAAAAGCAAGCTAAGGGATTAATCATTCATCCAGAATGTGTTCATTAGAGCCTTTTATGTCCATTGTTGAACCATGCTCTCACACCACTTTGTAACACACCCTCCCACCCCTTGGGTTATTCTTGGGAAGTGGAAGTTGTTACACTAAAATTTACCCAATCTCTAAAGTATCATTATGAATATGGGGTTACAAAATTTCTTCCCACCCAACGTGTGCAGAACTCGCTTTGGAAACACCAGTGTGTCTAGATCATCAAGAGCTTTCTAATGATATAAATTTTACCTCAATCTAATTCATCGATTAGAAGTAGGTATAGCACATGTCAAAGTGCTATAGGTGAGTCAAATAGTCAAGAAAAAATAATGAAGGCCTTAAGGGCATGTTACACCATGTATAAATATGTATTAAAGTCAACGGAAAAACCTCCAAGAAAAGTAATTTATAATCCTATGCAATGGAACCTTAAATAAGCTCCTTCAAGCATGTTACACAACCATGGAAGCTATTTTCAAACTGCTAAAAACATCAGCCTATAATCTTCCCTCAAAGTCAGCCTACAAATAGTTAACTAGTCGGCCTAAATGGAGGGGCAGTCCTCTATTTATAGAGATTGTCCGCTCCAAATAGAATGCATCAAATCAGGTCTGAAATCTATAGATAAAAGGAAGTGAAGAGGAATGAAGGAAGTTGAGGAAAAAGTTCTACTATGGTAGTGAAGCAAGGAGGAAGTACATAGAAGTTTAAAGGGACTGTTTTCTAGAGTTACCACAGCTACACATGCAAGAAAGGAAGGGTGTTCCTTCAGTCACTACATCATAAAACTACAATGACTTATCTCTCTAATTTTGGGTTACTAAACAAGGCCTATAAGGCCTCCTAATCAAGTGAAGAGGAAGGGCACTCAAGCGAAGAAGGAAAGAGGCTACAACATCAAGTAAATAGTGAAACGTGTGAAAATTTAGGGTTGTCGGATAGTTACATCTAGTCTGCACCTACACTTTTTAGAAGAAGTTAATTTAGTTAATAAGGTGAAGGAATCATCATATGGAAAGGTTCTCATCAAATTCTTGCCCTCTAGAGCAAGTGCAACAAGGTTACTAACAAGTGGAAATAAGATTAAAGTATTGGAAGTAGGAGGACAAAGTGTTGGGAAACAAAGTGGCAGAAGAAGTGTCGGAGTATATGGTGTTGAAAGGCATGAAGACTTGATTTGTGCTTGGAGGATCTCTTTGTCATGGGTCTAGGTATTGGCATTGATCTATAGAAGATTCAATAAGAGAAATTCACTAAATGCTTTTCCTCTCAAGAGTGGAGATGTTTTGGCCCCGGTAGAGGCAAAATCTTGTATTCTTTTCTTTTTACGTTTTGGTAGTAGTTTGATGAAGTACACACATATGCAATAATAATAATATGAAAAATAATAATCTAGCAAGAAAAGTAAAAAGACTCCACAAATTGTTATCAAGTAACGAAGAATCACATTACACTACTTTGCCCTAGATTCTTCAACATGGTATCAAAGCTAAGGTGACAGATCAAGGAGAGGACAACTCAACAACACTGATCAAGATGAATCATATACAAAGTTAAAGCATCAAGCATAGAAGTCTCAATCACTTCAAGGACAAGAAGGGTATACAATAAATCATACATCAAGGAGGTAAATAAAGCTAAAAGAAGAGCCTTACATAAAGGCACATACAAAGAAGAGCGTACTGACGCAGGATCTACATCAAGCTACAAGTCAGCAAGCAAATCATCAATTCAAATCCACTTCGAAAAGTCAACTTGAAGAACATCAACTTCTAGGGAAGACAAGACATCAAGCCTTCAAGGAGGAAGCGAATCCATTACATCTCAAAATCTATCAAGTTAGTACATGTCCCCTTCTGAATATACATCAATGTATTTTTGCTAGGAAAGCAATAAATTGGTAGGTAACAATAACTTTCTTGCATGGAAGAAGAGGTTTGGTCTACTACTCAAGGAGAATGAAGTCCTAATCATAGAGCATTTCAAAGAGAATATCATTATTCCTGCTAAGGAACAGACTCAAGCCTTAGCCAAGTACAATAAGGATAAGACAAGAGCTCAAAGGATTCTGATAGAATTAATCAAAGACTCTCTCATTCCTTATGTCTCCAAGTTTGGGACATCAAAAGAAATTTATGATAAGCTAGTAGATCCATTCTTGGTATCCACAACCAGAGAAGTAATGTCTCTGAGGAATAAATTATACAAGATGAAGATAACAAAGGAAGGAATAACTCCCTACTTCATGAAAATATCTTAAATGAGAGGTCAACTTCAAGAGCTTGGGGAAGTCATGTCTGATAGAGAGATGACAGCTGTAGTATTCAATGCTCTACCTGAGGAGTGGGGAAACTTCACATCTAGCATATATTCCAAGAAGGAATCAACAACTCTGAATGAAATGTGGTCTCTATGTAGAACAGAGGAAACCAGACTTAAGGTAAAAGAAGATTTGGGAGCAAAGGAACAAGCATTTTCTACCATGGCCAAAAGCAAGAATAAATTTGGCAAATTTGGTCCACTAAGAACAAACAACAAATACATGTCTAAGATCCAATGCTTTGGATGCCAAGAATATGGAAGTCACATAAGGAATTGTCCTAATCTTAAAAAGGACAACAACAAGAAAAGAAAGAGGGCAAAAGCTCACTTGACTCAAGAGGTGAAAGAAGAAGGAAAGAAGCAAGAGGAGGAAGATCCTCCAGATCTCTACTATGACTAGGTCAAACTCTTTACTTCTAGACTTCCTTCAAAGTTTTTAAGTAATATAGGAGCATGTAGGAATAATAGTAATATTTCATGGCTAGAAACATCCTCTAGAATCCAGAAGCATCATGTACATAGAGTTCTATATACTCATGCAGATGTAGCATTTATGATAAGAACAAAAATACATAAGTAGAAATATCTTCTAGAATATAGGAGCATGGCAGATATATCTCAAGATATTCATGTAGAAGAAGCATACCTAGTATAGGACCTCATAAATGATGAAAGAAAAATTGATAATGATTAAGAATCTTAGAAGACCTACATCATCAAAAGAAAGGAAACATTTGCAAGGAAAGGGTCTTTAAGATCCTATGATGGAACATTCAAAAGAAGGTTCATAGACCAAAGCAGATGTCTCATTGGGAATCCCATTCATGGGTTTCAAGAAAAGAATGATATGTAGGCAAGCTAAGATGAAGCATGAAGGGCCACACCAAAGTATGATCAAAGGAGAATCAAGATGAGTCATGTATGCATCAAATTTTAAGTCATGTTATCATTTTTATATTATTAAGTCACGGGTATAATTTTATAACATGATCTAGCATGAAATAATCTCTTTGACCAAAAACATGCTTGAAGGCATGTACCACAACACAATGAAGGTCAACAAAAGAATATGCTCACATAAGGAGCAGAGGATTGCTGACTAAGAAACAAGAAGAAATGTTGACAAGTCTAGAAAGAAAGCAATTAAAGGAATGCTCTCACAAGAAGTATTAGATGGTTGACCTATCTAATAAGAATAAAATGAAGAAAGAGATCAAGCATGTGGAAGAACACCATTATTACCGAGAATCACTATCTGACAAGATGCTTTAAAGATATTTCCCAAAACAAGGCAAGGAAACTCTGATAAATTAAGAAAGGACCCTTGACACATATGAAGGCCTTTGAGTTATAAAAGATACAGATAAATGATTCTACTCTATGAAGATTTTGTGATGAGGAAATCGTAAAAAAAAGGGAAATGTTGAACCAACATTAGGATGAAGTCATAATGGGCCATTAGGTCGAAGCATGTAAACAAGCAAGTACAACAAAGCATCCATGATAAGAATATTTCGAAGCATGGACAAGATGACAAAGGAGTAGCCAAGATGACAAGAAAACCTAATATATGATATGAAAGCCACTTTCCTTGAAGGAAGCAATGAAATGACAAATAAGGGTGGAAAGTGATCAATGGATGGTGCCCTACCTAGAAGAAGTTCGAACAAGGACTTCATGACATCGAGCAAGGAACAAGATCAAGTAGATGAAGGACCCATGAAGAAGAAGCTACTGATGAAGGAAAGAGTCCCTAGTTAAGAGGGAGCTTTGATAGATCCCTGATCAAGAGAGAGTTTTGGATCACCCCTGATTATAAAAGAGTGGAAAATCCTTTTTCCATTTCATGGGTCATGCACTAGACCAGGACTAACAACCATAAGTCTAGATGAAGGCCATGAATGGACATGTAGACACAATATAGACACAACATTCTTGTCTTCACGTGGGAAGAAAGAATTGGAGGATTGTGTAATCATATGGAATCTAATACTCTTTGAGGAAGTGTAGGGAATCCAAGACAAGAGTAGGCAATAGGACCGATATTCTTTGAGGGTTGGGAACCCAAGATAAGAATAGTCTAGAAAGGTCATACTCGGAGAACACCTGAGTGGGTATGTATCTTGAGAGACAATGATGAAGGTTTCTATAAATCATTGGTATCAATAGCATTGTAGCTCATGGTCTCGTAAATAGATGAATATCTTAGTCAAGGCCTTGCATTATGACAATGCTGATGGATATGATGTTATAACAGATAGATTGCTAATCCGGTTTCTCTTATGTGAATTCTTCAAGATTGATAAGAGCCAAAAACCTTGTAATGTTTTATGAATACCTCCCTAGTTAAAAGGAAGTGTTGAAGGAAGTATAACTAGGTTCGATATTCATAAATGTACTTTTGATATTGGTACTTACTCAAGAAAAGAAATATTATTTTTATAATATATGTCAATGAGTTTTTTGCTCATTGAAGTAGGTCTAGCAGATGTCAAAGTGCTATAGGTGAGTCAAATAGTCAAGAGAGAATAATGAAGGGCTTAAAGGAATGTTATGCCATGTATAAATATGTATTAAAGTCAAAGGGAAAAACCTCCAAGAAAAGTCAAGTCTACTCATATGCATTGGCACCTTAAAGAAGCCCCTTCAAGCATGCTACAACACCATGGAAGCAATCTAGACACTGCTCAACAAATCAACGTACAATATTTCCTTGAATTCGGCCTACAAACAATTAAATAGTTGGCCTAAATGGAGGGACAGTAGCAGTTTTATGAAGTACACACATATGAAGAAGAAGAATAAGCTAACAAGAAAAGTAAAATTACTCCACAAATTGTTATCAAGTAATGAAGAATCACACTACACTACTTTGGCTAGATTCTTCAACAGTTAGCCCTAAGGGACAATGTCAATTACATGGGTGGTGGTACGAAGGTAGTAAATAGGTACATAGTGATGTATCTTATGTAGACAACGTGTGGAAAAGGTAGGTCACCTCTCGAATAGTTGTTTATATGAAAAGGTTGGTATGGGAATAACTAGATTTGGTGATTGGGTGAAAGGGAGGATGTAAAGGTAAATTTATAAGAGAATGCCTCAAAAACATAGTGCAAATTAAGGAGCTTAAGGAAGAAAAATCCTTCCTGTTGGAGGTGCCTTCGGGAATTTGACTTGCACATAAGTTAGGTATTCTTCAAGATATAGAGTCTTCCTTTCAATGTGCTTCGTAAATTAGGATCATATTTTTTGGTATTAAGGTGCCTATAAAGGGATTCAAAGCAAGAATATTGAGTCACCACTAAATAAAGATGAGAGAGGCATAGGGATATGTGGTTAGAGCTAGCTAAGGGAAACCAAAGGTGAGTAGAGTAGGTGGCAAACCATAATTTTTTTAGGAACAATTCGTGCCAATATTGTGTGGGAGGTTTGTTAAGATATCCCTACATGGATGAAAGTAATTATGGTTGAGGATTTAATATTTCCCTTCAATTGCCTAGGTACAACAATGTAGAACCTTTAATTGAGGGTGGTTTGCAACAAGGAGCCACAAAGATGAAGAAAGAAGGTGGATTGTAAGGGATTCTGTTTCCATCATTGAAGTTCCAATAGTTTTGCACATGTTTTGACTTGGAAACAAAGTATAATATATTTGTTTGTTAGTTAATTTACTTGATGTATGACTCAACCTTCCAATTTGTAGAAGGGGGTTTATTTGGTTACGAAAATAGCATAGTGTCATGGTGGAGTGAAGTGAGGTTACCATCTAAGAGTAGTGTCTATTGAATATTTTATATATAAATAGAAGCCAAAAGGAGAACAATAAATTAGTCTACACTTTTTACTTGTGATTCTTTGCACTTTATCCAATAATTAGATTCTTATGCCACTCACAATAGAAACAACCAATAGGTTGTGTTGAGCATCAATGATGTTTCTTTCAAGTATAAGAATGAGAACACATTATAACAATTAAACAGATTGATACAAGACAAATTTATTTCCAAAGAATTTGAAAATGTACACTTATATACCATAAAGAAATGTAACCAAGTATATGTTGTATAAATGGTTCTAGATTTTAGAAAATGGTAATCTTGTAGTCAAAAAAAGTGAAACACACAAATAATCTGAAGATATTTGTAATTTTTTTAATGCTTTTTCCTAATTAGAATTTTAAATAACGCAAGGATGACCACAGGAAAAACTTGGCTTCTAAGCACTCTAAATTTATGGGAAATTCAAGCCAGTCTACATCCCTTGTTGCAACTGCTCTAGGCTCATAGATGTTGCCTTCACTACTAATTGGCTCTTTATGATCAGCCTTTGACACCCACGTTGTATTAAGTGATAATAATAGCATGGCCTAAAAACATAGATGGAGTGTAGGCAGAGCCATTTTATGGGACGAATGGGAATGCTGGATTAGTGAAGCATAAATCAATCAAATGTTGGATTGGATTGCAGGTTGCGTTGCCAGGTGATATATATAGTAGTCCAGTCCTCAATGAACCAATTAATAAGAAACATGACATTGTGTTCACATGGAGAGGGAGTGGTGACATAAAAACATATATTGTAAATGAGCGATAATAGAACTAAAGATTGTGCTCACATACATTTGTGAGTGGGTTGAAAGTATGTGAACACAAATAGATTTTGAGGGATTGGTAGTGGGGAGATGATTAAATATTATAGATAAAGAGAGATTGCATTCATATCAAGAGGGAGGGATTTAGAGTGGATAGGTAAGTACAAAGTAGTAATTATGTTCACATACATGTGGTAGGAAAGGAATTTCGATGGATTAATTAATTATAATCATAATATTAATAATTTATATGGTTTATAATAATAAAATAAATGATTATAAATAGGTGCAATTTAATTTATAAATGAAATAGAGATTTTTTCATGGGAATTCACTAAAATCCGGCAATACAATTTCAAGATTTTTATGATTTAGAATATAGTTTTGAATGCATACATGTATTCACTATCCCTTAAAAACTCTTGGGGCACTAGAATTATGCAGATTAAACAATTTAAACTCTAGTTTTTTTTAAATCTTTGTCATATTTTGATTAAAATTCACCACAAAAATGGTCGTGAAAAAGGCTATATCGTCTATAAGTTAGACTATGCCTTATAAATATGGTTTGAAATATTATATGTTAATATGAATAAGGTTTTTTTTTATACTCCCTCTTATATTCAAGACTTGATATTTAACTAGAAAATGTGTGTTCTTAACCACTAAGCCCTTATTTATTACACATTAAAGTTAACCAAACCATATGTTATATTAATACTAATATAATATAGACATAGTCTAACTTATAGACAAAGGGGCCTTTTCCACATCATTTCTTCTCATTAACTTGAACCAAAATCCACAATATATTTTTAAAAACTTGATTTTAAGTTGTTTAATCTACATAACCCAATGAGGTGCTCATGATGCTAAACATATTTATGCACTCAAAAATATATTTTAAACAACAAAATATCACAATTTTGCTTGAAATTGTATTGCAAAATTCCAGTAAAAAAAGACTCTAA
>APFE030323067.1:0-10000 GCA_000404065.3 Pinus taeda
GAACATGAAGTACATACTCAGGGGAACATAATGCAAGTGTTTTTAGGCTATGTCACTGCTCACAGGTCCCGAAATGTATCCTCCAATGTACGAAAACAGGGGTAACAAGGACGGTGACCAATGGTGACAAATTACTGCGTAACAGAGCCCATATCAAAAAATGCTAAGTTGTGACCCGAGGTTGGCTTTGTGCATGTTCGTGCAGCTCGTTTTCTCGGCTCTCCCCTGTCCCTTCGTTACGGTCGTTTGGGCACCCATGTGAACTCGTTCAGGTGGGTCGTTTAAGGGCATCCACGTCAATTCATTCGGGCGCATCGGGTGAGGGTGCACTTGGGCGAACAATCGCGTGACAAAAATGCTAAGTTGTGACCCTAGAGTGGCTTTGTGCACATTCGTGCAGTGCGTTTTCCCACCTCTCCCTTGTCCCTTATGGGCAGGTCGTTCGATGGCGCCTGTGTCAACTCATTCGGGCAGGTCGTTCGATGGCATCGTTGCAAACTCATTTGGGTGAGGGTGTCCATGTAAACTCGTATGGGTTTTTGTGGTGCGGATCCCTGGCTCATCTTAGTCCCCTTGTGCCCAACCAAATGATACAAGTTACAGGCT
This sequence comes from Pinus taeda, assembly GCA_000404065.3. Lineage (NCBI taxonomy): Eukaryota > Viridiplantae > Streptophyta > Pinopsida > Pinales > Pinaceae > Pinus > Pinus taeda. The sequence continues at coordinate 607 of APFE030323067.1, forward strand.
TCCTTTTCGTGTGAAAGGTGGGTTGGTAATTGAGTTGTGTATTCGGGTTTTCCTAAAGGATGACCTTGGGTCGTTTTTAGGGTAGCCGATTTTCATCTTCTCTCCATCCCCACTCGGTAGCACATGAGCGGTAATGTTGGCCATGCTCGTCCTGGGAGGCATATGTGAACAATTCCCCTTCTGCTCTCTAAGTTCTTGGAGCTGTATGGGCTGTTGTGGTGTGGCTCCTCGGCACCTCTTAGTCCCCTCATGCCCCTCAAGATGATACCAGTGATAGGGTTTCTTTCTGTGTGAAAGGTGGGTTGGCAATCAAGTTGTGTTTTCGGGTTTTCTCAAACGATGGCCTTGGTTCGTTTGTAGGGTGGCCGATTTTCATCTTCTCTCCATCCCCACTTGGTAGTGCATGAGCGGTAACGCTGGCCATGGTCATCCTGGGAGCCATATGTGAACAATTCCCCTTCTGCTCTCCAAGTTCTTGGAGTTGTATGGGCTGTTGTGGTGTGGCTCCCCGGCTTGTCCTGGTCTCCTCATGCCCCTCTAGATGATACCAGCGGTAGGATTTCTTTCCGTGTGAAAGGTGGGTTGGAAATCGAGTTGTGTTTTGGGATTTTCCTAAGTGATGGCCTTGGGTCATTTGTAGGGTGGCCGATTTTCATCTTCTCTCCATCCCCACTCGGTAGCACATGAGCGGTAATGTTGGCCATGGTTGTCCCGGGAGGCATATGTGAACAATTTCCCTTCTGCTCTCTAAGTTCGTGGAGTTGTATGGGTTGTTGTGGTGTGGCTCTTGGGCTTGTCCTGGTCCCCTCGTGCCCCTCCAGATGATACCAGCGGCAGGTTTTCTTTCTGTGTGAAAGGTGGGTCGACAATCAAGTTGTGTTTTCGGGTTCGCCTGAACGATGGCCTTGGGTCATTTGTAGGGTGGCCAATTTTCATCTTCTCTACATCCCCACTTGGTAGTGCATGAGTGGTAATGTTGGCCATGCTCGTCCCGGGAGGCATATCTGAACAACTCCCCTTTTTCTCTCCAAGTCCTTGGAGCTGTATGGGTTGTTGTGGTGTGGCTCCCTGGCTCGTCTTGGTCCCCTCGTGCCCCTCCAGATGATACCAGCGACAGGTTTTCTTTCCGTGTGTAACGTGGGTTGGCAATCGAGTTGTGTTTTTGGGTTTGCCTGAACGATGGCCTTGGGTTGTTTGTAGGGTGGTCGATTTTCATCTTCTCTCCATCCCCACTCGGTAGCGCATGAGGGGTAATGTTGGCCACGCTCATCCCGGGAGGCATACGTGAACAACTCCCCTTCTGCTCTCCAAGTTGTATGGGTTGTTGTGGTGTGGCTCCCTGGCTCATCTTGGTCCCCTTGTGCCCCTCCAAGTGATACCAGTGACAGGTTTTCTTTCCGTGTGAAAGGTGGGTTGGCAATCGAGTTGTGTTTTCGGGTTCGCCTGAAAGATGGTCTTGGGTCCTTTGTAGGGTGGTACATTTTCATCTTCTCTCCATCCGCACTCGGTAACGCATGAGCGGTAATCTTGGCCATGCCCATCCCGGGAGGCATATGTGACCAATTCCCCTTCTGCTCTCCAAGTTCTTGGGGTCATTGTGGTGTGGCTCCCGGGGTCGTCTTGGTCCCCTCGCGCCCCTCCAGATGATACCAGCGACAGGTTTTCTTTCTGTGTGAAAGGTCGGTTGGCAATCAAGTTGTGTTTTTGGGTTTGCCGGAAAGATGGCCTTGGGTCGTTTGTAGGGTGGTCCATTTTCATCTTCTCTCCATCCCCACTCGGTAGCGGATGAGCGGTAATGTTGGCCATGCTCGTCCCGGGAGGCATATGTGAACAATTCCTCTTCTGCCCTCCATGTTCTTGGAGCAGTATGGGTTGTTTTGGTGTGGCTCCCGGGCTCGTCTTGGTCCCCTTGTGCCCCTGCAGATGATACCAGCGACAGGTTTTCTTTCCATGTGAAAAGTAGGTTGGTAATCGAGTTGTGTTTTTGGGTTCACCTGAACGATGGCCTTGGGTCATTTGTAGGTTGGCCGATTTTCATCTTCTCTCCATCCCCACTCGATAGCACATGAGTGGTAATGTTGGCCATGCTCATCCTAGGAGGCATACGTGAACAACTCCCCTTCTGTTCTCTAAGTTCTTGGAGCTGTATGGGTTGTTATGGTGTGGCTCCCTGGTGCGTCTTGGTCCCCTCGTGCCCCTTCATATGATACCACTGACAGGTTTTCTTTCCATGTAAAAGGAGGGTTGGCAATCGAGTTGTGTTTTCATGTTTGCCTGAACGATGGCCTTGGGTCATTTGTAGGGTGGCCAATTTTCATCTTCTCTCCACCCCCACTCGGTAGCGCATGAGCGGTAATCTTGGCCACGCTCGTCCCAGGAGGCATATTTGAACAATTCCCCTTCTTCTCTCCAAGTTCTTGGGGTCGTTGTGGTGTGGATCCCTGGCTCATCTTGGTCCCCTCGTGCCCCTCCAGATGATACCAGCGACGGGCTTTCTTTCGGTGTGAAAGGTGGGTTGGTAAGCGAGTTGTGTTCTTGGGTTTTCCTAAACGATGGCCTTGGGTCGTTTGTAGGGTGGCTGATTTTCATCTTCTCTCCATCCCCACTCAGTAGCACATGAGCGGTAGTGTTGGCCATGGTCATCACGGGAGGTATATGTGAACAATTCCCCTTCTGCTCTCTAAGTTCTTGGAGCTATATGGGTTGTTGTGGTGTGGCTCCTAGGCTTGTCCTGGTCCCCTCCTGCCCCTCTAGATGGTACCAGCGGAAGGTTTTCTTTCCATGTGAAAGGTGGGTTGGCAATCGAGTTGTGTTTTCAGGTTCACCGCAACGATGGCCTTGGGTCGTTTGTAGGGTGGCCGATTTTCATCTTCTCTCCATCCCCACTCAGTAGCGCATGAGTTGTAATGTTGGCCATGCTTGTCCTGGGAGGCATACGTGAACAACTCCCCTTCTGCTCTCTAAGTTCTTGGAGCTGTATGGGTTGTTGTGGTGTGGCTCCCTGGCTCGTCTTGGTCCCCTCGTGCCCCTCAAGATGATAGCAGCGATAGGGCTTCTTTCCGTGTGAAAGGTGGGTTGGAAATCGAGTTGTGTTTTTGAGTTTGCCCGAATGATGGCCTTGGGCCGTCTGTAGGGTGGCTGATTTTCATCTTCTCTCCATCCCCACTCGGTAGCGCATGAGCGGTAATGCTGGCCATGGTCGTCCCGGGAGCCATATGTGAACAATTCCCCTTCTGCTCTCCAAGTTCTTGGAGCTGTATGGGCTATTGTGGTTTGGCTCCCAAGCTTGTCCAGGTCTCCTTGTGCCCCTCTAGATGATACCAGCGGCAGGTTTTCTTTCCGTGTGAAAGGTGGGTTGGCAATCGAGTTGTGTTTTCGGGTTTGCCTGAGCGATGGCCTTGGGTCGTTTGTAGGGTGGCCGATTTTCATCTTCTCTCCATCCCCACTCGGTAGTGCATGAACGATAATGGTTGCCATGGTCGTCCCGGGAGGCATATGTGAACAATTCCCCTTCTGCTCTCTAAGTTCTTGGTGCTGTATGGGATGTTGTGGTGTGGCTCTCGGACTTGTCCTGGTCCCCTCGTTCCCCTCCAAATGATACCAGCGGCAGGTTTTCTTTTGATGTGAAAGTTGGGTTGGCAATCGAGTTGTGTTTTCGGGTTTGCCTAAACGATGGCCTTGGGTCATTTGTAGGGTGGCCGATTTTCATCTTCTCTCCATCCACACTCAGTAGCGCGTGAGTGGTAATGTTGGCCATGTTCGTCCCGGGAGGCATATGTGAAAAACTCCCCTTCTTCTCTTCAAGTCCTTGGAGCTGTATGGGTTGTTGTGGTGTGGCTCCATGGCTCGTCTTGGTCCCCTCATGCCCCTCCAGATGATACCAGTGACAGGTTTTCTTTCTGTGTGAAAGGTGGGTTGGCAATCGAGTTATGTTTTCGGGTTCGCCTGAACGATGGCTTTGGGTCGTTTGTAGGTTGGCCGATTCTCTCCATCCCCACTCGGTAGTGCATGAGCGGTAATGTTGGCCATGCTCATCCAGGAGGCATACGTTAACAACTCCCCTTCTTCTCTCCAAGTTGTATGGGTTGTTGTGGTGTGGCTCGCTGGCTCATCTTGGTCCCCTTGTGCCCCTCCAGGTGATACTAGTCACAGGTTTTCTTTCCGTGTGAAAGGTGGGTTGGCAATCGAGTTGTGTTTTTGGGTTAGCCTGAAAGATGGCCTTGGGTCATTTGTAGGGTGGCCGATTTTCATCTTCTCCTCATCTCCACTCGGTAGCGCATGAGCGGTAATCTTGGCCATGCTCATCCCAGGAGGCATATGTGACCAATTCCCCTTCTGCTCTCCAAGTTCTTGGGATCTTTGTGGTGTGGCTCCCGGGCTCGTCTTCGTCCCCTCCCGCCCCTCGAGATGATACCAGCGACAGGTTTTCTTTCCGTGTGAAAGGTGGGTTGGCAATCGAGTTTTGTTTTTGGGTTTGCCTGAACGATGACCTTGGGTCGTTTGTAGGGTGGCCGATTTTCATCTTCTCTCCATCCCCACTCGGTAGCGCATGAGCGGTAATGTTGGCCATGCTCGTCCCGAGAGGCATATATGAACAATTCCCCTTCTGCTCTCCAAGTTCTTAGGACAGTATGGGTTATTGTGGTGTGGCTCCCGGGCTCATCTTGGTCCCCTCATGCCCCTCCAGATGATACCAGCGATAGGTTTTCTTTCCGTGTGAAAGGTGGGTTGGCGATAGAGTTGTGTTTTCGGGTTCGCCTAAATGATGGCCTCGGGTCATTTGTAGGTTGGCCGATTTTCATCCTCTCTCCATCCCCACTCGGTAGTGCATGAGCGGTAATGTTGGCCATGCTCATCCCGGGAGGCATACATGAACAACTCCCCTTCTGCTCTCTAAGTTCTTGGGGCTGTATGGGTTGTTGTGGTGTGGCTCCCTAGCTCATCTTGGTCCCCTCATGCCCCTTCAAATGATACCAGCGACAGGTTTTCTTTCCATGTGAAACGTGGGTTGACAATCGAGTTGTGTTTTCATGTTCACCTGAACGATGGCCTTTGGTCGTTTGTAGGGTGGCCGATTTTCATCTTCTCTCCATCCCCACTCGGTAGCACATGAGCGATAATCCTTGCCATGCTCGTCCTGGGAGGCATATGTGAACAATTCCCCTTCTGCTCTCCAAGTTCTTGGGGTGGTTGTGGTATGGCTCCCTGGCTCGTCTTGGTCCCCTCGTGCCCCTCCAAATGATACCAGCGATGGGCTTTATTTCCGTGTGAAAGGTGGGTTGGTAAGCGAGTTGTGTTCTTGGGTTTTCCTGAACGATGGCCTTGGGTCATTTGTAGGGTGGCCGATTTTCATCTTCTCTCCATCCCCACTCGGTAGCACATGAGCGGTAGTGTTGGCCATGGTCGTTCCGGGAGGCATATGTGAACAATTCCCCTTCTACTCTCTAATTTCTTAGAGCTGTATGGGTTGTTGCAGTGTGGCTCCTGGGCTTGTCCTGGTCCCCTTGTGCCTCTCTAGATGATACCAGTGACAAGTTTTCTTTCTGTGTGAAAGGTGGGTTGGAAATTGAGTTGTGTATTTGGGTTCGCCTAAACGATGGCCTTGCGTCATTTGTAGGGTGGCCGATTTTCATCTTCTCTCCATCCCCACTCGGTAGCACATGAGTGGTAATGTTGGCCATGCTCGTTGTGGGAGGCATATGTGAAAAACTCCCCTTCTGCTCTCCAAGTCCTTGGAGCTGTATGGGTTGTTGTGGTGTGGCTCCTTGGCTCGTCTTGGTCCCTTCCTGCCCCTCCAGATGATACCGACGACATGTTTTCTTTTCATGTGAAAGGTGGGTTGGCAATCGAGTTGTGTTTTCAGGTTCGCCTGAACGATGGCCTTGGGTCGTCTGTAGGGTGGCCGATTTTCATCTTCTCTCCATCCCCACTCGGTAGCGCATGAGCGGTAATGTTGGCCATGCTCGTCCCGGGAGGCTTACGTGAACAACTCCCCTTCTGCTCTCCAAGCTATATGGGTTGTTGTGGTGTGGCTCCCTGGCTCGTCTTGGTCCCCTCGTTCCCCTCTAGATGATACCAGCGATATGTTTTCTTTCCGTGTGAAAGGTGGGTTGGAAATCGAGTTTTGTTTTCAGGTTCGCCTGAAAGATGGCCTTGGGTCATTTGTAGGGTGGCCGATTTTCATCTTCTCTCCATCCCCACTCGGTAGCGCATGAGCGGTAATCTTGGGCATGCTCGTCCCAAGAGGCATATGTGACCAATTCTCCTTCTGCTCTCCAAGTTCTTGGGGTCGTTGCGGTTTGGCTCCCAGGCTCGTCTTGGTCCCCTCGCGCCCCTCCAGATGATACCAGCGATAGGTTTTCTTTCCGTTTGAAAGGTGGGTTGGAAATCAAGTTGTGTTTTTGGGTTTGCCTGAACGATGGCCTTGGGCCGTTTGTAGGGTGGCCGATTTTCATCTTCTCTCCGTCCCCACTCGGTAGCGCATGAGCGGTAATGTTGGCCATGCTTGTCCTGGGAGGCATATGTGAACAATTCCCCTTCTACTCTCTAAGTTCTTAGAGCTGTATGGGTTGTTGTGGTGTGGCTCCTGGGCTTGTCCTGGTCCCCTCGTGCCCCTCTAGATGGTACCAGTGACAGGTTGTGTTTTCGGGTTCGCCTGAATGATGGCCTTGGGTCATTTGTAGGGTGGCCGATTTTCATCTTCTCTCCATCCGCACTCGATAGCACATGAGCGGTAATGTTGGCCATGCTCGTCCCGGGAGGCATACGTGAACAACTACCCTTCTACTCTTTAAGTTCTTGGAGCTGTATGGGTTGTTATGGTGTGGCTCCCTGGCTCGTCTTGGTCCCCTCGTGCCCCTTCAGAAGATACCAGTGATAGGTTTTCTTTCCTTGTGAAAGGTGGGTTGGAAATCGAGTTGTGTTTTCGGGTTTGCCGGAACGATGGCGTTGGGTCATTTGTAGGGTGGCTGATTTTCATCTTCTCTCCATCCCAACTCGGTAGCGCATGAGCGGTAATCTTGGCCATGCTCGTCCTGGGAGGCATATGTGAACAATTCCCCTTCTGCTCTCCAAGTTCTTGGGGTCATTGTGTTGTGCCTCCCTGGCTCATCTTGGTCCCCTCGTGCCCCTCCAGATGATACCAGCGACAGGCTTTCTTTCCGTGTGAAAGGTGGGTTGGTAAATGAGTTGTGTTCTTGGGTTTGCCTAAACGATGGCCTTGGGTCATTTGTAGGGTGGCCAATTTTCATCTTCTCTCCATCCCCACTCAGTACCACATGAGCGGTAGTGTGGGCCATGCTCATCCCCGTCCCTCTTTCCCATCCCAAGGATAAGAATGGTGAAAGTTTGCTCGGCGCTCCATTGAGCCTTTGTTGTTGTGGTCCCAGATGGGAGCCCCAAAACTCTGTCATGCCTATCTCACTACCGTGCCCCTCGTTTGTTGCGGAAAAAAAAATTTGATTGCGCTAGGCAGCCATGTGTGGCTCCATTGAAATTGGCTCCTTGTTATATTGTTTGCCTCCTCCCTATTTGGTGCGAAGGGTTTTTCTTTTCGTGTGAAAGGTGGGTTGGCAATTGAGTTGGTTTTTCGGGTTTGCCTCAAGAATGGCCTTGGGTCATTTGTAGGGTGGCCGATTTTCATCTTCTCTCCATGCCCACTCGGTAGCGCATGAGCGGCAATGTTGGCCATTCTTGTCCCTGGAGGCATATGTGAACAATTCCCCAACTGCTCCAAGTTCTCGGAGTTGTATGGGTTGTTGTGGTGTGGCTCCTTGTGATGGCTGGCCTCTTCATTGTTTGGCTGTTTATGGCGCCGGTTTCTTGTGCTTGTACTCTTTTTGTGTTGGCATTGTCAGTTGAGATGCATGCATTTAAGAGGGCCGTGGAAGGGTTTTGGTTGTAAAATACCTACCCTCCCTCTTGCTTGCTTTTTCCGTCGGGTGATGTGAGGCCCTGTTCTCCTTGTTGTAAAGTCAAGGGTTGGCATTCCTTTCAAAGTGCAGATCGTTTGTGGTTGTGCTGGCTTTGAGGTTTTGATAGATGTGTTGGCCCATATGTTTGATCGAGGGGTCGACTTTTTCCTTGCATCTTGCGTGTGTGGCAAGCTTTTGCGGTTAGAAATGTTAAGTCACAACGTTTATGGGCATTTTGTTGTTTCAATTGTGTATGCGCTCGTGGTCCAATGGGGAGGAGGCTTGCTACATCGATGGTGGGGCCTATCTGGAAGAAGGATTTCGAGGTGGAACGCTTCGACCTCCATCCTATGCGTGGAGGTGGCCGTAGGGGAAAATTATTCATCTTCCAGTAGGTAAAGCTGTGGGAAATCTCCTAGGTTGCCTGTACGTAGGGTGTGTAGGGTGCGGAGTTGCCCGATCCGTCCTCCTATTTGGATATGTTCTTTTATTGTGTAGCGAGCCTATTGATTTGCATTTATTTCCTTCCTTTGCCTTCGCATCGTGGTTGCCGCAGGTGGTCAAGTGATCGAGGTCCACCATTGCTACTGTCTGGGGGGCTCCTAGGTGGCCTCGGTGCGCGGCAAGGAGGGTCGGGGGGCATTTCTAAGAGAGGTTGTGGGCTCGGCTGTTCTTGTTTTGTTTCCTTCCATTTCCTTTGAATTGAGGCTGCCGGAGGCAATCATGCGATCAAGTTCCATCGTTGCTGCTGTCCGGGTGGACTCCTAGGTGGCCTCCGTGCGGGGAGGGGAGGGTTGGGGGCATGTTTTGTTTCAATTGTGTATGCACTCGTGGTCCAATGGGGAGGAGGCTTGCTAGGTCAATGGTGGGGGCTATCTAGAAGAAGGATTTCGAGGTGGAACGCTTCGACCTCCCTCCTTTGCGTGGAGGTGGCTGTAGGGGAAAATTATTCATCGTCCGGTCAGTAAAGCTATGGGAAATATACTAGGTTGCCTGTACATAGGGTGCGTGGGGTGCGGGGCTGCTCGATCCCTCCTCTTGTTTGGACATGTTTTTGTATTGTGTAGCAAACCTCTTGATTTGCATTTATTTCCTTCCTTTGCCTTTGCATCGTGGTTGCCGCAGGTGGTCAAGTGATCGAGGTCCACCGTTGCTGCTGTCCGGGTGGACTCCTAGGTGGCCTCGGTGCACGGCATGGAGAGTCGAGGGGCATTTCTAAGAGAGGTTGTGGGCTCGGTTGGCCTTGTTTTATTTTCTTCTGTTTCCTTTGCATTGAGGCTGCCGCAGGCGATCATGCGATCGAGGTCCATCATTGCTGTTTTCCGGGTGGACTCCTAGGTGGCCTTTGTGTTGGGAGGGGAGGGTTGGGGGGCATTTGTTGTTCCAGTTGTGTATGCGCTCATGGTCCAATGGGAAGGAGGCTTGCTACGTCGATGGTGGGGGCTATCTGGAAGGACGATTTCGAGGTGGAACGCTTCGAC
>APFE030323071.1:0-29299 GCA_000404065.3 Pinus taeda
ATGAAGAAAAGGGGAAACATACAAAATTTCAAAGAATGTGGCTTGGTCCTTTTCAAATTGTAGAAGTCTTAGGTCCATCGACATTTGTGTTACATGATTTAGCAGGTAAAAGAGACTCTTTGCCTGTCAATGGACAAATTCTTAAGAAATATTTTCCATAGAAGATTATTCTTCTATTTCTGTAGAATAATAGTTTTTCTTTTTCATAATAAAACAAGTTGTGAATGGTTACATTAGGAATTTACGAAAAAGACACCAACTCTCTTTCAGATTTTGATTTTTCGCTTGTATAAATAGAAAAACTTTTGGAAAATTGATCTTTATTATTGAAAGATATAGTTAAAGACTCTAACCTAGATATGACACTAGTTTCAACTTCATAAAGTTTGATGAAAATAACCTTTAGTGAAGAAATTGCTTTATATCAGTGCAATGAAAGGTATCAATAACAAAATAAAGATTCTCTGTAGAACAGCTACTTCCAAAAACTCTATCATTGTCGTCCAGAGCTATCTAAAGAAAACAATGACTTCCTCCCTGCCAAAGGAAATCACAACTTTCAGAGGATACACTTCATCTTGAAGAATGATAGGTCTCATCACGAGCCAGCTTATCATAATCACAGATATTATAACTTGCTGACTTTGCCAAAAACTGCATACCACAACAGGGCAACAACTCAAGATTGTTACAATCAAGAGGCAAGGGGTCTCATCACGAGCCAGCTTGTTCAGCAAAGTTATAAATCAAGTGAATGACTGTGCCATAAATTGGATATCAAACCAAGACATTGTTTTTTAAGAATAAAAAAAAATAAAAAATAAAAAATCAAAGCAATAAGTGTGGATGTGGATTCTTCTTTGAGAGTTGTAGGTCTCTTTAAGTAGGATATAGGATCATTGCTGGGTAACAGGTAACCCTGTCGAGGCTATAAACGCCTGCTGGCAGCAGAGGCTCTACCTACGACAAATGAGCATATTTAAAATTGGTTTACAGAGAAGACTTTGTTTTATTTTTACAAACCAAGTAATGGCTGATCTAAACACAAGGACTAACTTGAGGCAGCAAATAATAAAAATTGAAAATAGCTAAAGCAAAATGTCATTGACAAGTTAGAGCATAATGTACTTTATCTTTCCATAATAAAGTTTAATTTTCTGAAAAATTTTCTGTTTTGGAAATTGAAAAAATTCAACAGAAACACAGAGATAACTGGTTCTTCCAAGTGAATCGCCAATTGTTGTGGCCACCAGCAACCCCCCTCCTTATGAAGTGTTATTTCTAATACTAATTAAGTGGGGACCCTCAGTAAAAATAAAAAAAAATCAATTAGTGTTATATCTCCTTTTAGATGAAACTTACAACATCATGGACTTAGGAAAATACCTTAAAGAATCTAAAAAAAAACCTAATTTTCATAATGAAGAAAGTAAAATTCACTCCTTAAGAGATATCGCATCACTCAAAGAATGATAGGGTACCTTCTAATGAGTTAAAATGATAAAAAACGCGAGATTGCGACGCGAAACTTCATCGCGTCGCATACGTTAAAGAAGCACTCACATTGAAAAACTCTAAAATCGCCGATATGCGATATCGCATATCGCGCGTAGCAAAAAATCGCATGAATTACACATAACGATTAAGCGATCTGCGATACTGCGATACTGCGATGTTGCGATACTGCGATACTGTGATACTGCGACACTGCGAAGTTGCGATGTTGCGATATTACGATACTGCGACCTTGCGATAGAACAACACGATGAAATTGTGATTTGCAATACAGCGATCTGCGATATCGCAAAGCAAAATCGCAGAACCTCTCCATCGCAGTTGGTTCTGGCTCATTATTCGAGAAAACTTTTTCAACCGAGAGTTGGTCATGCATTTTAATGCAAATTAATGAGTTGTTGCCAGTTGTTAATGAAGTATGGTGTTGTGCTTTTCAAAGAACTAGCTCACGTAAGGCGGCATGTTTTGCATATCTTCGGCATTTAAAGTTTTCTTGTCATTAGTCTTTTTATCATTACTTCCACCTCAAATGTAAACTGCAGGAAAGAAGGACGAAGCGTTATACAAGGCAGTATGCAGAAAACTATGAGGAAAGAAGGCAGCACTCCAATGTCCATTACGGAAGGCACACCTAATCCACTTAAGGGAGAAAAAGAGCCGCAAAACTCTTCTGAGGCGTCTATCACAGATTTCTCATATACAACAATGGTTGAATGGGTACTGAATGATGCTGATACCAGAAACAGACGGTTTAATGCTCAGGATCAAGAGCTCACGGAATCACTATTTTTACAAATTTTGAGCTTTATACCAAATGAGAGAAAAAGGCGCAAGAGGCGAAAAACGCATCAAGGAAGCCTGTATCAAGAAACAGATGCAGTTTCCGATGCGTGCTTAGCGCTTAGCGCTAATTGCGCATTGCTAAGAAAAATTGCTCGAAAAGGAAGGCTCCTAGTTACTCAGTCACCTACAAGCCCCGAAAATTGCAAGAAAGCAGCGATAGAAACAAACTGGAAACAGAAGACTAAAGGAAAAGCAGAAGCAGTGCAAGGGTTAACCAAGTTGAAATGAGATTTTTACCAGGTATACATGGTAATGTCACATAGTCATTGGATGACTCTCAAGTATATCATCAATTTTATAGAGAAGATAATGCCACCGCTTGTCAATTCTGTTTGCTTAACTCAACCAAAGACGGAAGACAGTCAGCCGACTCCACTCAGGAAAATACTGAGTGCTTGCGATGTTAAGGAGCAAATTTAGAAATAGTTAGATAGTAGATTTAATTTTAGAAATAGTTTTGCTTAGAAAGAGGATGGTCATTTAAACTGAATCCTCAATTTCTGTAAATAAGTTATTTAGTTAGTAGTATTTAAACCCTTCTCATGCATTTAGAGAAGGGTCCAGAAATTTATCAAAAACTTGTCCTCAAAACATGCACTTTTGCACCCTCAGAGGAGGTTTTGGTGAATGAATGGAACAGGGTTTATTTGATATTTGCATTTGATATCTGCTACTGATGTTGCACTTCTTTACTCTTAGTGGATGTTAAATCAAGGAGGGATAAATCAATTGTCGCTTGAAGCTCATGAGTAGGACTAGTTATAAATGGTACTTTTATCTCTTAACCATTTCTGCTTATGCGTTAAAGTGATATTCAGTTTTCAGTTGTTTATATATTACAGCATGGATGTATGAGTTATCATTTGGCACTTTTGAACGCTGATAACTATTTGTTTATGTTTAGTGTATGAATAGCTCATTTATGCGATAAGTTTTCACAACTGTTTCGTCTAACTTCTTTTACGAAGTAGTTCATCCTTATTGAATTCTTTTCTTATAATAGTTGAATGATGTTTATTACCAGTTATTGTTTTAAATCTTTTTAGATCGCATAGAAGAAAGATCACACCCTGGGTTAGCATAAATTTTGACGTTTTTATGTTTATTAGAATACAACAGCATAGCATTAGATTAGAATTAGGATAGAAGTATTCTATTTAGAACAGAAATACCCATCTTTCTCACACACACACACTGAATTGGGAAACTGGTCCCATATCCCCAGTCGGACCCGCTATACCAAACAGATAAGGAGCTGCCAACCAAGGTCCGGACCGGGCGGGTATCCCCCTTGTTCTTGACCTGACTTTCGGGGCCTTCAACACAGAGATATTCCCTAAGCAACCCCATCCCTCGCGCTTCTTGCACTCGTGCGTTCCTGCAATGAGAATAACTCAGCCTCTTGTCGCTACCTCGCCATATCATTGTCCCTGCCCCTCACTGACACTATGTCTCTCTTTGGCTCAAACTTTACTGCTTCTGGCTCGACTTGTACAAGGAACTATTGCTCAAGTGTACTCTCCAAGAGCCCATCGACTTCTTATAATCCTTTGTTGGGACTCCAATGACCAAAAATAAATCTTAATTGATGGCTAGGATTAAATAGAAGTCGATTCGTGTGAATTTCTAGAATATTTACACCTTGACTTAATTAATTCTGATTAATTAACCATATTCCCTAAGTTTAGACTTAGAAAATATTTAAAGACTAGCTAATAATCTAATTAAGTCGTTTCTAGGTAGAATTTCCAGAGACGATTTATGGGTTTTGGAGATCTCATGTATTCTAGCCTCACCACAAAATTTCGTGGTTCAAACACATACGATGCTAAAAAAACTAACACAAGGATTCATGTTGTGAGCTCAATTAGTCAGTGTTTGAGCACATCCACACCAAGAAGTGAAACAAGTTGGAGCATGAACAATTGGAGAAGTGGGCTTCATTTACTACAACCTTCACCTACTCACAAAACAATTACAACAAGGATACTGACCCAATTTTATTGGATTAGATTGGTTTATAATATGAATGGGTCTTACAAGATGCTTCTCGTGATGATGATTTGAGTTGACTTGACACAAATATCAAGGTTCTCTCTAGTATGCCATTATCTCAATTTCAAATGCTTAATACATCTACATTGTAACTTTAGCTCCAATCCAGTAATGTTGACACTAGCTCTTTGAAGGCTTCTTTTAGGTGTCCTCCTAGTCACGCATTAGACTTAAGATTGGGCTTGGAGACATTCCTTATATTGAATTTCTAATTATGTTCTGAATTATATAGTTGACTATTTAATAATAATGGTTGAACTTTGGACTATTTGTCAATTAGATCATGGAATCATGGATTTCAACCTATTTGGTTTATGCTTGAACATTTTATCACTATTTTACATGGGGCATTTACTTAATGAGCTTGTGATATAGCACATACATTCATAGGATTCAAAAACCTCCTCTATTTTCAAAAAATATTAATAAATAATTCTCGAAATCCTTTTGTTGAATTCCCCCTCCAAATACATCTTTCCAAATCAAAAAATCCTTATATGTACTAGATATCCCTAATTTTTATTAGATATTCCTTTCAATAACCCCCAATACTTTATAACTCCCTCTTAGCTTGCATCCCCCCAACAATACCTATAATATATTAACTTAATTGTTCACAATTGTAAAGCAAAGGAAGATGATAAGATATTGATGAATGAGGTGAAGCCCTTGTGCTATTTTGTGAGCAAATATTGAGTGTCAAATTTTATAATCTAATGAATTTGTTGATAACATGGATTGGAATTTCCATTAGTATATTTATTTTCACATACAAAATTTACTATATTTTGACATTTTTAATTTACTTTTATTATTATTTTAAAATTGACAAGTTTCACCAAGTCATCGAGTTTTGAGTTTAAAGCAAGTCAAGTTTTTGTCACATTTAAGTCTAACAACTTTTCTTTGAACACCTCCTTTATTGCCTCATTGATTATATATAAGAATATGAAATTGTTCATATTTAGCAACTCCTTTAGTTCACCTTGTACTCCTATATTACTCATGTTTGTGATGCTTCTCATAGTTCAAAACAAATCTTTTATTACATTTCTCAAATAAACTTCATGAGTGGCCGTTTATGACCATAACTTGTCGCAAGTTAGGTTGTGGACCAACGATGCAAAAGACACCAATCTAGTAGACAAAAATGTCCTAAAAGGTCTTATATTTGGTGTTAGCAATAGTTTTAAGTAAGCCACATAGGAGCACACTCATGTAGGATTAAATCAAACAAGGCATACCTCTTGGATTGAGATATTTTTATTTAAGAGTTATAATATGCTCATTGAGGGCATGCCTAGTAAGGTTGACAATATTAGCTCACTTGTCATCATATCTGTTTGGAGAATATGCACCTACTTTACATCCTTCTTAGATTGGGCCCTTATGGATTTGAAAATGTTATTTAGGCAATCTCCCTCATCACAAGACACAAATTGGTTTAATCTCTTATAGTTACTAGGTGGGCAAGTTGTAAATGGTTGGTTAGTACTTGTTTTCATCACTATACAATCAAGTTATATTTCCTTATTCTCCTTATGTTTAGTATTAAGGAAAAGCACGTTGTAGTTTATACGTAATCACATCCTCATCAAGCTTCCACTAAAATAATTTAAAGTTTTTTTTTTTACAAAATCCATAGGACACAACTTAACAATAGACCATGTCTAGATTCCAAGCTAGCTAAGCTCAATCAAGCTTCTTCTCTTGTGCTTTATATGGATTTAAATGTGTGACTTTTTTATTATTGCTTATTAAAAAAAATCAAAGCCACTATATTACACTATAAAGATGTGGGCAAGTAATTTTTATATTTGTACTAGCGTAACAAGTTGTAAACAAATTTGGACAAATGTTTTTAAAGTTATTTTTTGAAAATGATAGATTTTGTTAAGTATTATTTGATTGGTTGAAAATTTATGTTTGAACAAATTTTCATAAATTTTAACTTATTTCTTAAAAAATGAAAAATAATAAAAGTTTATGTTATTCATGGTACATCAATCTTGTCCAGTTATACATATAAAAATGTTCTTCCTAGTTATACTACTATTTATCATGTGAATTTCTATTAATTCTAAGTTTCCTTCAAGGATGAGATAGGATGGATACAAGTGGTATATCATGGAAGCAAACTCCTAGTTTGGATTGGTATTGATCTTCAATCTTTGAGTGAAAAGGTGGTTCCATGAACTAGGTTAGGTGGGAGATTGAGAGATCAAGATAAAGGAACTTATTGCATATACTAGGTTCTAGTGTACACATCTAAAGATAATAGTGATGAATATGTAAGTAATGGACCTAATAAGGTGGGTATGGAGGCAATGCTTGGGTTAGAGTGTGCCACATGGGTAATGACTACTTTTTCTTTATTCAAATTGCTATTCATTATGATATATAATTAAAGGTTTCTTTTAAGCAATATAACATAAAATTCAAATCAATCATAACAAAATAATATTCTTCTAAGGGTTTTAAATAAGGGATTTGTCCTAAAACAATAGAAAGAGAATGCATCACAACCACTAGAGAAGTACAATTACACTTATAATAATCCATAAATAAATCCCAACAATATTAAGTGACATCACTTATGCAAGAAACATATTCATCCACAAAACCCTAATCACGAGCATCCATAGTTGTAAAACAATCCACAAAACATCTCTTCAAGAAGTCGCTCTAGCTATCCATCCAAGGAAAATATCGAAGAGAAGAAATTAAAGTAGATAAGTAGTTGTTCCCCACAAGTTCTAGTAATGAATCCAAATGAGAGATACTTCTATTATTTATGTGAGAGATCTAGCACCTTTCTCATTATAATAGTAATACTTTCTTAGCCTTTATCCAAAGAAAATATAAAAATACATGTATCTATTTAAAAGCCCTATAGGTAGGGTAAAAATACATAAACTATAAGCCATGCCACCTATATGCAATGTCCCTTATTAATGTTTACTTGCTTATACTACCCATTTTCTTTCCAAAAAGTTTTATGGGTGTTTCATACAAACACTTTGCACAATTTATGTATTCAAATATTTGGCATGCAAATTAAAGGGAATTTTCATTACAGTAAATTCAAGGGACAAATAATCATAAATTTTCCCAAAAAGAATTTCACAAAAACTTCCCATCCGATTTTATTATACAAATTTTGGATGATTACATGCAATTAAATTTATTGAACCAAATGGTTTCTACAACAATGGAATCACTGGTTCTTCTTGGAATCAATTTGGTGTTCAAAGAAAAATCAACTTTTTCAAAAAGTACTTCAGCAATTGAATAAATCGGTGTTCGCATAGTAATTCAAATTCCCTTGCAATTTGACCCTCATATGGTTTTAATTCAACCTTGCAAATCAATTCGGCCTCATTTAATTATTTAATCTCCGCCATTAAGGTTAATCAATTGCTACAATTAAAATCACCTCCTAAGATGATTCAACTCCGTCTATTCAATTCGACCTTAAGATCAAATTATGAGTTGATGTAATAAATAAACGTTGCTCCTCCTTTTATTTGAAGCACAATTAATAGATCTCAAGTGATCCTTCCTTGTTGACCTACTAAGGTGTATCGTTGCAACACCAAAGCCAATCTGGATGGATTAGCTAGGGTGGATCTGACACCACCAAAACTATCTGTTTTACACAGGTTCACACCCTTACATTCAAGCCCAAAGAGATCAAAATCAATATCAAAGACAATACATTACAAAATTACATTACATATATGTTCTTAATTACATTACAAAATTTTGGGTAATGAAAGGGGTGTTGCACAACTACAATGAAGGAGAGTGAAAAGAGCCACCCTTTCTCTTCATATTAATTATAGAGAGCATCAACAACCACATTCTCCTTTCCCTTCTTATAAATGATCTCATAGTCATAACTTAACATTTTGGTAACCCTTTTATATTGTTTAGGCGATGAAATCCTCTTCTACAAAAAGTATTTGAGACTACAAAGATTAATTTTAATCTATAAACATTTCCCAGGTAAGCATGGATTCCATATATTCACATCATATAAATTAGCCAATGTTTCCCTTTCATAGGTGGGTTTTCCCAAGTGCTTCTCATGGAGTTGTTTATTGGTAATGGTTAATGGTTTTCCTTCTTGCATGATAATTGTGCCTATGCCTTTTCCAAAGGAATCATGTTACCAAAAGAAAAGTGTTAGTAAAGTCATCCTTAACAAGTTTTGGGTTGTACACATAGTGTCCTTCAATTCTTGGAAGGCTTGATCTACCACTGCATTTTGAATCAAAGCATTTTTTTTAAGTAAGGTAGCATGGGAAGCAACAACTTTTCCGTAGTTTTGGACAAGATTTCTAAAGTACCCTATTAGACGAAGGAAACTTCATAAACTTTTAAGAGTCATAGGATGGGATCAATCCTTCGTTGCCTCAATTTTCTTTTGGTCCACTCTTACACCATCCTCACTAACATTAATATGGCCCAAGTATTCTACTTTTGAGACTCCAAAGGCATATTTGGAACTTTTGAGAAAGATTTGATGATGAGAAAGATTTGACGATGAGAAAGCAGTTGCAAGACCTGACCCATATGAGTAACATGGCCCCACCAATTTTTACAATAGATTGGGATGTCATCAACAAATACAAGGACAAAATGATGTAGAAAGAGTAAATGGATTTAATTCATGAGACTATAAGAAGTGGATGGTGCATTAAAAATTCCAAAGGGCATCACCAAGAACTCATTATGGCCTTTGTGAGTGTGAAAAATATTTTTGGTAGCATCGACCTTCTTCATATGAATTTGGTGATAGCTTGAACACATATAAAATCTGGTAAAAACTTTAGCACCTTTAAGTTCGTCCAAAATATCATCAATGACTAGAGTGGGAAATATACCCTTGGTGGTGATACTGTTGAGAGCATGAAAATTAGGACACATGCACTGAAAGCCTTATTTGTATAGTGCCATGCAAACAAGGGCTGAATAAGGACTAGTACTAGGGTAGGTGACACCCACATGTAACCATTCTTGAACAATATTTTCATTTTATTTTATTTTTTTAGAAAATTGGTGGTGATAAGGGAAGCCATTGGGTGGGAGGCCTTGGAGTGTTTCAAAAACTTATTGGTGTTTAGGTAAGGCTAATTGGATTTTGGGATGGATGGATTAGGTAGGGGTTTAAAATCCTTGAATGGCATGGAATTGGTTGATTATACTAGAATGTCCCTTTCTAAGGAGTTTTTACAGATGGTGTGTGTTAATGATCTTAGGAGAACCTGCTATGATTTGTTGGAAAGTGTAGCAATGCCCAATGTGATGAAGCTCATAATATGGTTCCTTTGAATCCATTGTGATGGGCCTTACTTTGCGTAACGATTCAACACCAAAAAAGGTCTCACAACCACCCATTTCAATGGAAATCATGTGGGATTTCAAGGAATTATCACCAATTTGAAGGTGCATATTTTCATGATGACCCCCACATTTCCTAAAATCTCGATTAAGAATCATGACTTGAAATTTGTTTACCACATGGATATAGCAATGTGTCCATTTGGTGAGCTTCCAATGATTATGGTTATGGGTGCTACCACTATGAATTAGGATAATGAATTTATTATGCTTGATGTATCTAATAAATTTGTGGGTTTGGGGAGCTAAAATACTAGTTAAGGAATGCAGGGAGATTAGTGGTTCAACATTTGGTTGACTAGAGAGAGGAAGGCCATCATTTGGTTGATGAAGAGGTTCTTGAGGGATAGCATCATCATCATCTTTGGAAATTTCCTTTGAAATGGCTATAAAAACTTTATGCTCCTTATATTTGTTCCTGCGAAAATAATTTTCATTAAAATTGTAACAAAGGATTTTAAGTTGACATTGTGCCATTCCAACATGGGTTAATTTATGGATCTTGAGAGGAGAGAGGAGAGGGATTGGTGAGACAGGGACAAGGAATAAAGGATTTTTTTTTTTTTTTGTAAGCATTGAAAACCTATTGCACTTCCTTGGCTCATTCAGTGGATTTCAGCTAATTGGTAGGGTGAGCCATTACGATTTGGGTATGCATTTCTTCCTTCATGCCACTAATAAATCATTTTTAGAAGAAGGTATCGAGCATGCCTTTGGTGTAGGATTTTTTTTTATCAAAAGTAGAGATGTAGTATTTAATAATACCTGATTGTTTAAGCATGGTTAACCAACCCAAATGATGAGTATCTATTAAAAATGTTCAAAGAGATTTAATATAAATTGTGTATAAGAAATATAACTTCCATAGGAATTCTTACGCCATTGCCACCTTTATTGGTGCTTATGGATTAAATACAAGACACCCATATGAAGTTTAATTAAGTCATCAATGATTTCATGCAATGAAAAATAATGGTCCATTTGAGTGACAATAGTGGGGTCAAATCCATCAAATATACCCTTATCCATATTGGGAATTTGCAGTTTGAGAATAAATGGGTTAGAGTGAGGCCCCGTGGAATTATATGGTTCAACTCCCTTTTGGTGGAATGATAATTTCTTTAATTTAGTAATAAATTCAAAAAAACATCAGGGAGTGATTCCAATTTATTGAGTTTGTTATTAATTATACCAAAGTTTTTCGTAGTAACAACTTGAGTGTAATTTAATTTTCTTTCAACTCATCATACAATTTTTCCAAGTAATTAATGTTGGTACCATAATAAGAGTTGGTTTTTGGTAGGCATCTACATCTTATGCATATGAAAAATTGTTACTAAAGTGTGGGGTTGGTGATATAGCTACAATGTAAGGGGACTAATAGGCCCACACAAAAAAATCTTACTAGTTAGTTGTACCAATGTGATCAATGGAGTTTTCTAGGATTATTGATATAAGTATTTGGTAATGGGGTGAATGGATCCACAAAAAAAAGGATGATGAGAGAGGGGTATCATTGTTATTAATGTGACATGAGGATTCTATCGAGATAGGTCCCAGATAAGGGTGCCATTGGGACCACTTTATTTTTTCTTTAATTCCTCTAGAGATATACTCCTTGAAGAATATTTCACTAACAAAATATGCACAAATTCTTAACACTGAAGATTATGTAGGAATTTCCCAAACTAGAAGCAAGAAGCATGGTTTCTAGTGACTAAATGTTCAAAATTTCAACACAACCCCTTGTTTAATAAGTTTTTTTATACTAAAATAAAGGAGTAGGGATTAAAGGGTCCAAGGGTCCTACAGACAAGGAAGTGTTTTGTGTGATAAATCTTTGATATATATCTATGTTAGAAATCACTCGAAGAGAAAACTACTAGAATATGGTAGTGGAAGGAGATTCAACACTAGTGATAGATACAGTGAGAAAACTTTAGCAAGGAACTCCATGCAAAAAAATAAGCCAAAGTTGGAGAACAACAAGACTAGTACAGGAAATAGGAAGTCTGATAAAAGGAGTAGCCTACATCATCCCAACACATGTACGCTGTTTAGGAAACGTGGCAGCATATTTCATAGCCAATTGGGGATGTGGTAGACCTAGAAGCAGCTTGGATATGCCAGGAGAAGTTATAAATCAAACAAAAGGGTTGAATAGCCTCACTAAAATACTAAGAAACAAGAAAGAGAAAGAACAGAATCCCTGATCGGGGTGTGTAGGGACATGGGAGCCATCAGGTGGAAGAAGTTTGGGACATATGGAAGGGGGACGGGACAAGTGGCAAAAGGAACAAGGGAAAAGAAGGCGGCCAGAGCATATGAAGAAAGGAAGGAAATTATAGAGGGAAATCAATGGACGGGAGGTGGGCGCCTCAATCGAGGACCTCACACGAATGAAGAGGAGGTGGAAATTCAAAAGGGAAAGGGGCAGGTACCTCAGTAATGAGGACAAGTAAGTGGGGGAAAAGGTTAAAGGAAAAGGTGGCAAGGCCGCAAGGCATTTGCATGCAGGGTGATCATGAGGATGAAGAAGGTAGTGAATGTTGGGAGAAGGAAGATGACAAACAACAACTGGAATTTTCCGGCAAAAATGGGTATGTAGTTATAGCTCCCTCCTGTGGTGATAGAGTAGCAATGCCTTGAAAATGGAGAAGAATGTGGAAAATAAGGAAAGAATGTCTAGTATTTCTTGAGATAAGAATGTCTGGTTCAGTTAAGGAAAGAAATGTAAAACTCCGTAGGTTTAAGTATAATTCCTTGATTATGATATATGGGTTTGAGTGGATAGAATTCCTGGAAGGGTGGGGGGGGAATTTCGAACCCTACAAGGGGACTGGCTGGTCGCAGGGCAACATAAGACTGTCTGGTCTCGTCATAGGGAAAATCCATGGTAAATTTAGTGGTTTCAATTATAATAGCCTCCTGACATGGTTTGGGTATACTTGGATGGCCATCCTAGGGGGCTGGGGGGAGAATTTGGGACCTGTGGGAAACCCAAATGGAATTCTGAAATCGGGGAGAAAACGAGATTGCCTGCTGCTAGAACTTGTGGTCGAAACGAGCAGAGAAAAAACCCTGAAATCTCTGTGAGCTGCAGGGAAAGCTATTGCCCCCAAAACCAGGGAGGGGGAGGCAAAAAATTCAGATGGGGGGAGAGATAGAAAGGAGATGGGAGGTATTTTCATCTCTTAAGCATAGGAAAATGACCCAATGGGGGTTCGTCCAGGTAGCGAATTGGCAGGAAAACCGTAACTCCTATGAGGACAACAAGAAAGCCTCCAGACCATTTGACCATAAGAGGGGAAGGGGATACCTGGGGAAGCCTTGGGGAATGGGAATTGGGGAGCGCAACAGGCAGAGGAGGGAGGCAACATTAGAGAGGCCTCAATGGGAGGGAGAAAGAGCGATTACAGAGCAAACTGAGAATGAGAAGGAAAAAGACCAAATTAGAAAACAATGGCAGAGTGTTAGAGATGATAAAATTATTGGTTTTAATAAACTAATTGGTTCACATTACAGGTATCATTAACTTAAGTGCTCACCAGTCCTTGGAACGCTGGAAACACAAACACAAAAATTTGTAGGTAATTAGATATGGTGTTTGGAAAGAAAAGGAGAAGATGGTAAAAGCAGGAGAGAACGGCCGAAAAAGTGGAGGCAGAACAGGAAAGAAGGCCACCAGAGAGGCATCCACGAGTAGACCACTGAGAAAAAGAGGAGGACGAACAGGAAAGGAGAGCATGCAAAATCTAATGCATGCCTACCATGTAGGAACCCCAACAAAGGTTAAGGCAGTGACAGCTTCATGAGAAGCGGAGCTCAATGCCAATGTGGTAAATGAAAAAGTCCTAGAACCTGACTGGGAGCACATAATTCAGGATCCTGGACACACCCACGGGCACCAAACATTATTCCGACAGATCATTTAGCTATATTGGGTCATGAAAAATCTTCTGGCAAAGGCAATGACAACGTATAAAGATAGAGAAGAGCCAGAAGAGGACATACATGAAGAGCTCATCTTAAAAGACATCCAAAAGGATATCCACTGAGTACAGATGCAACAATACCACCATGACTTAAACTTAAAGAGAATGGAAAAACAGATTCATACACTACTACAGAGTGAAGTGCCCGGGTCAAGTGCGAAAGATCAGGCTCCAATAGATTCTTCATATGAATGAAACAGTGATACTGTTAGTTAAACAATTTTATGATGTCGAATAGCATTTACTTTTCAAGAATTAAGCATATAATAGACATAGCAACAAATGTAACATGGATGATAAGAATTAAATTATTTAAATTTTGGATAGCCTTTGATGTCGACTGGTGGCCAACAAACCTAGTTCCTACGGGCAGGTTGATGCCACTAGGTATATTTTGAAAGACATATATTACTACATGTTTATGGAAAATTAATAGAAAAGGTAAGAACTATTGAGCTTATAAAAAAAAAAAATTCTTAGTCAAACTTTTCATGAAAAGATGGCCAACAACCATTTCACTAAAATCTTTGAAGAAGGTGCATTTAAATGTCTCAAAGCTTGATAAGGTAGTCATTGTTATGTCGTGTTGTCCTAAAGTTTTGATAAGGTAGGTGTTGTTGTGTTGTCCTATGTTCTTCTCGGCTTTGAATAGTTACATTTAGTTTCTTCACACGTCTTCAATATATCTATAAACAAAGCCTTTTGCATAACTAGTGGGTATTAAAATATATCTCTGATATATCTATAAACAAATCCTTTAGAATAACTAGTGGGTATTAAAAGATATCTCCAAAAAGCAAGTTTAATTACAACAAAAAACCGGAGGACCACTAAAAACAACAGAAAAATATCTATCTTCAAATAAATGATAAAGAGAATAGCTTATTATATTTCAATAGTGTTTAAGAATTGAACCAATATTCTTAGGTGCCTTAAAAAAAATGGTAAATAATCCATTATTTTGATGATAAAGGAAATAGTTTGCTATATTTCAATAGTATTTGAGAATTGAATCAATATTCTCAGATGCCTTTAAAAAAATTTAGTCAATAATTTATTATTTTGATATATTTAAAAATTGTGTATGATTTATGGCTCGAGTTTAATGATCATTATCTTATCGTGGTAATTTGAGTTTTTGCATGTAAAGTAATGTAATATTTAATATTTATTCTATTTTTTTATTGAAAGTTATTAAATTAATTATGAATCATATTGATATAGGTAAAATATAATTACAAATTTGTTCACATGCATTTTGTTACTTTGTAATCTCTTTTATTAAATTTGAATGGAGTTACCTTTAAGTGAGACTTTTGAAAAGTTTTCCAGTTTATTTTCTGATTTAATTGCAGGGATTTATTGAAATCACAACTTCCAAGTGCCCCAAGGGTTTTCAGGGTGCTAAATCTATATATGCAGTCAAAAAACTGATTTAAACAACAAAAATTAAGATTTCATCACAAATTTTTCTATCCTGCAAAAAATCCACCAAAAAATCGCACTTAAAGTCAACTCCAATTTGAATTATATTAATTGGTTGAAATCTCACTTAAAGTCTCATTTTTCCTTAGATTTAAAAAAAATATATTTTTTTTTTATTATTTCTTTATTGAAAAATGTTAACTTTATTTTACCTTATTATTAATCTGCATTAGAATATTTTGTAAACTAATAAAGTGTTTTCTCCAATGATTAATATTGGAATATATATAGGAATATTTCACATCTTTTATATGAAAATTATTCAACATTAGTTGGAGACTTTCAACTCACTAAATATATACTTGAATTTACAGATGCTTAAAATCGCTAAAATCTCTCCACGTGCCTTAAATTCCTCAAATTTGTCACAAGTCTTCAAATAATTTGGGAAAAATATTATTACGAGCATTTTTCGGGAAAATATTATTAATTATTATGAGCATTATAAAAGCACTCAAATCCTCTCTACTAATGACATTTTTTTTAGTCAGGATGTTGCATATAGTGGCCTTTTGGGGAATATGAAAAACAAATGGATAAAAGTAAACATAATTCTAATTTTGACACGTGTGGCTCCCATATGCGTGTATCTCATAGGTTGCAGTTCCTTTCGAAATTCCCAAACAAAAGAACTTTTTAGACATTAATAGATAGTATTTTCTAGTATTCATTGACTAGAAACACTAGAATTTGTGGGAATGCATTTCCCAAACAAAAGAACTTTTTAGGCATTAGAAGATAGGATTTTCTAGTATTCATTGACTAGAAACACTTGAATTTGTGGGAATGCATATAGGAGAATTGCTTCCAAAGTTAGCCTCTTTGATGGAACTCATGGCCAAATGTTTGGACTCAAGGCATTAAGGCTATCATATTCATGGTTGCAAATCCAAGTAGCATCATATTCATGGTCGCAAATCCAAGTAGCTTGTCAGTGTGACCTAAAACATCAGGTATGCCTACTTCAGACTAAGGAGTCACCAAAGGGCCAAATTTAAAAATTTTATGTAAGTTTATAGAGGCCATCATAAACTTATTGTAAAGTGGTATTTATTTATCACTCAACATTTCTAAGTGTAGAGGCAATAATTTATATTACAAAGGAAACAATTCCAAACTGGGAAACATTTAGATCACAATAACATATCACATTTCTCTTTATCTATGCTCTTCTTCCATATGCTATGGACTTACGACGTTTCCTTTGCAACATCTGGTGCAAATGCTAGTTAATATATTTTTAAGCACATGTTAATGTTACTTAACCTTGTATATTAAAATACTTTATTTATGAGTCATATCATATATATATTTTTATTATTAATAATTTTTAAATGGTGCATATTAATTCTATATTACTATTTGTATGAATTATTTCAAATCAATTTTGATAGATGAAGTTGATAGTGAAAAAATATTAAAAAAATGTGTCAAAAAATATTAAGAAACATTTATCTTACTCACACTGAAAATGAAAATATAACACACACATATACTCTACCTATTTGTAAATTTCTTTCACATGGGCATCTAAATATTTTATTTATGGCCTAGAGAGTATAAGATATGTTTATCTTACTCACATTGAAAATGAAAATATAATACACAGACATGTATTGTATCTATTTGTAATTTTCTTTCATGTGGACAACTAAATATTTTATTTATGGCTTAGATCGAAAGTCAAATAGTTTACCACATCTTTTTCATATTGGATTGTAATATCAATAATCATAGATTTAACAATCATTAAGAGGGAACAAATTTCTTGAAGTACAAACTTATTTTAAAATGTAAAACTTGAAAGATATATATATATATATATATATACAAAATGGTCCTTTTCACGACATTTTTCATGTTAATTTTAACTAAAATTTGACAAAGATTTCTAAAAACTTGAGTTTAAGTTGTTTAATTTATAGTGTTAGGGCCTAAATCTACCTCAGGCTGAATAAAGGTAGGTCTAGGGTAACATCAAACCACGCTTAACTTGGTAGCTAGCCCTACCAGGTCGGGAGAGGGCTCTCTCCTTGTCAATCTCAAAGAAAATATGGCAAATAAGGCTTGAGATGAATGATATGAATACTAATTTTAGGTTAGGTATATTTTCTCAGAGGATTTTGATTGATTTTAATGGTTGGTTGCTAGATCTGATGAGGAAGGCAGCTTTGGGTCTAGGAAATCAACTCAGATTTGTAGAGGTTTCTGTGGGGCAAGGTAGGCAAGTGTTTTAGCACCTTGAAATGAATGTGATGGTGAGTCTAAAGACTGGTGAGGAGTTAGAGAGGGCAAGCAAGTTTCATGATTCCTCTTCAAACAGTAGAAAACATTTAAAACTAAATGACACCCCAAGGCAGAGCACTGAACATGAATGGATTCCACCTATTAATCTTGATTCATTTAGTTATGCAGAAAAAGATAGATGATGGCACATCTACACATAAGATAAACTGAATTACAGAGAAGAAAACAATGCTAATTCACATTACCACAAGAATCCCGCAAAATGCTGCAAAACCCTGGCTTATTTCCTTGCCAAACTACATAAGTGATTTACAAAGTAGCTCAATGCATC
The DNA here is from genome assembly GCA_000404065.3 of Pinus taeda. Classification (NCBI taxonomy): domain Eukaryota; kingdom Viridiplantae; phylum Streptophyta; class Pinopsida; order Pinales; family Pinaceae; genus Pinus; species Pinus taeda. The sequence continues at coordinate 17,878 of APFE030323071.1, forward strand.
CACAAGAGTCCAACCTTTAACTAAGAAAGTACATAATATAGGCTTCAAACCACCTATGCTAGCCATCAGGGGTCGAATCCATAAGTCAAGGAGTTGTTTCAACAACATCTAAACTAGGAACTAGAAAATAGGCAGTGTAACAGCTTGCTTCTAAAACTATGGAAACTGATTCATTCAATCTCAAACCACCTGTAATTGATGTATCTACACCCTCAAGTCATTTTTCATCATATTTACATCATTTACCAACACAAATTTACCAAGGAGAAGAGAACAAGTCAACTCATAGTCAAACTGGGTGAAATTCTGAGTTTTTGGGCAAAATTGGCAAAACTTTGCTTGATGCACAGCGCCCTGAGCCTAATGCGCAACGCTTTTTCGAGGCCACTTTTGGAAGGCTTCCTAATGTCCAAATCAGGTACAGGATAGCTCATTGGAAAGCCCTGCCTGTCTAGTTTCTGGAATACTTTGAATTTTCTGATTTGGAGGTCATTTTCCCCCTCAAAAAAGGATTCTCCCAAGACTGGTTCCTGTGTATCCAAAAAGTGGCAAAGAGGGCATTTTTTGAGTGTTTTTTGCCCTTTAGGTGACCCAGATCTCCTCCAAATTTCATGAAACTTTCTGGGTTTCATTATTTTTCCTTGAGGAATCCAAAAATGCAAGCCATTTTGTAAAATACCTAACCAACTCAATGTGCAACGCCGGTGGCGTTGCGCATCAGCTAAAAATTCCTGTGTTTTTAATTACAAAATTGTGAAATGACAAAAATTTCCCAAAATTTCTTCAAATTTGGCAAGAGGAAAGCTTACTAATTGCTTTACTGAGCTAATGAAGCTTCAGCCAAAATTTTAAGTTTATCTGGTTCCTTCTTGGCCCTCAAGGCTCTCTTTAACTTAGCTTTTAGCATGTTTATCCTCCAGCTGTTTGTTTTCTTGCTCTAGATAGTTGATAATATATCTAGCTCTAGCCACTTTATCATTCAAAATATGAATATGATCTTTTTCTTTTTCAAAAGCATGTTTTGAGCTAAGGATAGGCTTTCAAGATCAATTACCTGAGTGTGAGGAGGTGGCACATCATCATCATGCTCCTTAAGCTGAAACTCCCTCTCAACATCATCATCAAGCTTTTCTCTCGGGACCTTTCTGTTCCCTTTGTCTACCTGCTGCAAATTCCTTTCCCTAGAGCTATCACTTAGGGTGTCCTCCTCAAAATCAAGGTCACTGCTCTTCCATGCTTGTCTCAGGGATGTGATGTGATGATGGTATGGTGTACAATGACAATGGGTGAGGACAAAGAAGACGAGTATGAAGAGATTTTGCAAATGTGAAGTGGAGTAGGGGAGTGAAGGGACAGATTTAGGAAATTAGGGTTTTTACTTATTAGGGACTTAGGGTTTAATAAAGGGGATAGTTTCTTAGGGGAAAAAGGAAAGGGAAAATGGAATCAATGGGTAGTTTTAGGGAAATGAAGTTTGGGAAAAGAGAAAAGGGATGTTGGTTTTGTAATGAGGTGAAAATTTTGCAATGAAGTAAAAAGTATGAAGGCAAACTAGGGTTTTGGTTTTAAGAAGCAAAAATCATGAAGAAAACATTAAGAAGACCAAATTTAGCTCAAGATTGATGAAAACTTACTTGAATGAGTGAAATGCAGCATTTGGGAGAGTTTAGGATGAAGTTGAGTGATTTTGGACCCTCCTTGGCCAATGTGCATCGCCTCTCTGATGCACAATGGCAGTGTAAATTTACACTCGAGAAAACTGCCTGATGCACAGCACCTGTGTAATTTAACACTGGTAAAAACTATCTAATGCGCAACGCCAACCCCCTGATGCGCAGCACCTCCCTGATGCGCAACACCTTATTGAAAACGACTTTTGAAGGCCTTAATGGTTTCCAAATTGGGCGTGTGATAGCTCGTTGGAAATATTATTGAGTCTACTTTCCACCATAACTTGAATTTTTCAATTTAGAGTTCATTTGCCCTGTCAAAAGTTAAATCTCCCAAGACTGGTCAAAATGTGCAAAATGAGGTTGCCTAAATGCAGAGTGTTGTTGCAGTCCACTTTTGAAAGTCTTTCTCAACTCCAAATTGAGCTCATGATAGCTCATTGGAAATATCTCTCTATATAGATATCATTTAAATCATCACTAAAGTCATTTGAACATCCCAGCTAGGTGAAATCTTGATTTTCCCAAGGTCGCTCCAAAAGTGCATCAATCCTCCTGAGGCCAATGATGTTTTCGACATTTCTCCCAAACCATGAAACCTGTGAAAAAAATGAAAGCGGTTTTTCTTCTTGGGTCAATGATGGACAAAAACCTCTCTCACGGTTGTCAAATTCATCTTTTCTTGCTCAAAAACATAGTTTGAAGAAAACCTATCCCGATATGTGGAACACAGGATTTGTAGAAATGAAGGGAAATGAAGGGGATGAGGGGCTTCTAAATTATTGAGAAAATTTTTGGAAGTAGGGAGGGATGTTAGGAAGTAGGGGAAAGTGGAATTTTAAAAATCGAATGAATGGAAGGGGTCCAAAAGGGAAAAACACAGGCCTAACCTAGAAAACTGTCAAATTGTAGCAATAAACTAGGGTTTGTGGGAAAATGATGAATTTGAGGGATATGAGTGATGGGAAGAATTTAAGAAGGTATATTAAGGATAGGGGAAGGTGTATGAGCATCAGGATACAAGTTTTGTTGATGATTTGACCATCCAAGAAAAATTGCCTTCAAAACCCTAGGAGAGGGAAATGAGGCTTACCCAAGTGCAACTGAAGCGCGAACAAGGTGTAAAATGACCCATTGGAACTTGAAATGATGATAAATCTTTGAATTATGGTACACTCAGCTAAATGGTGAGACACTTGGAAAACTTTGGAAGGAGTGAAAACAACCCTAGACCTAATACCTAGTGACCAAATTTTACTTGAAGAATCACTGAAATGACAAAATTTGACTCTGACACCCTGAGACCACTTTGTAAGAGCATATTTGATCACTGATGGAAGGCTTCAAAGGTTGACAGTAACATATATAATTTTTAATCTATAGAATTCGAGTGCCCAAAAGATTTTTCAAGACACTCAATCAATTTATGCATTTCAAACAACAAAAAATCACATTCTTTCTTGAAATTATTTCATTGTATTCTTGTGAAAAAACCTATTTCGTCTATATATACATATATATGGTTGTGTAGACTATGCGTAACTTGCAATTCCAACAAATATTTGATGAAATTCATAAATTTGACCTAAAAATGTATTTTAAAAAGCAACAAATTCTAAAATAACAAGATTACTTGAAATATTTTAATAGTAATAATTTATTGTTTTAAATTAATTTATTGATTATACTTTAGTTACATTTTATGTAAACATTTAACTCATTTTATGTAGACATTTTGACTCGAAAATTACATAAAAATCAAATAAAATAATTGAAATTAAAAATTAATAATATTAATAATTAAAAAAAACACCTCTTGGTTTGTGTTGAGTTTTTGACAACCCATGGTATGTAGTATAACCTATTTTAAGGCGTGATATATATATATATATATATATTATATATAATTATATTTATATATATATATATTATATATATATATATTATATATATATATATTATATATATAACCAACGTAGATCCATCTTAGCCCATAAAGTATTTGCATGAAAGAGATCAAATCTCTCAAGGTGCAAACTTTTCCTCAAGTTTTGCATTCGATAAAAGGTTTGCACATTGAGAGATTTGATTCCTCTAGGTCCTTGATAAAGCCAAATTTTAAGATGCATCTACGCCTACTTATATATAATATATACATAATTGACATTGAAATATTTTACTTAGAATTGATATCAAAATATTTTTATTTGTGAATCACATTGTCCACATTAAAATGTTATTGATATATTTTAAATTATATCTCCTTCAAAAATTAATCAAGTTTTTTATTATTTTAAGTATTTCTTGCATTTTGCAATAGAATATTTTATTATAGTGAACATTAAAATATATTTTATGAAGTTGATACTGAAATAAATTGAAGAAATATACAGAGTAAGTTCCTCAAATAGAACACCAAAGGACACCACTCACAAACAAATCACAGATCAATACACTAGTATTCTTGACGTGGTTAAAACCCTCAAAGAGGGAAACAGTGCACAGCCTGAGCCAACGCGGCCACTTCAGGAAATTTATTAATGTAAAATAAAGAAAATTTACATAAGCTTCTCTCATGAATGGTTACCCTGCAAATGACCCTCCATGCTCTTTAAATAGAGATCATGGACCAATCAGGTGTTGAGCCACGGATCATGTGTCGGTGATACCGAGGAGAGAATGAACCGTCGATTCACTTCATGTCTAGAACATATTGTGACCATCAGATTGTAAGTTACAAATGTACATAGTAAAGAAACACACTTTACCTAACTCTAAACTAGACCAAGTTATACTTAACTATTTCCTCTGTGTCGGAATATCCTAACATCCACCCTTAAGAACAACTTGGGATAGGATTGAAGGATGTACAAATATGACACAATAGGAGAAGGAAGGAGGAATTAGAGCCTATCCCCCCTTAGTGACAACTTCTTGAAATCCAACCATAAATCAAAGTTTAGTAAACTTCGCCTCTGTGAGAGCCTTTGTAAAGATGTCAGCAACTTGATCATCGGTTGAACAATATTGCACTTCAAGAACATGGTCATGAATGATCTTTCTGATGAAGTTCATGTGTAGTTCAATGTGTTTGATGCACTAATGTTGGAATGGATCTTTGCATAGTTGAATGGAACTTTGATTATCACACCAAAGTGTAGTCGGATGTTGCTGCTGAAAGCCAAACTCTGACAGGATCTGACGAAGCCACATGTATTCCTTCCTAGCTTCTACGATGCCACGATACTCGGCTTCTGTTGAAGAAAGAGAAACACCACTTTGTTTCTTACAAGCCCATGTAATAGGTCCAGAAAAAGAGTGAACACGTAACCTGCAGTAGACTTCTGATCATCAAGGTCACCAGCCCAATCGGAATTAGTGAAACCAACCAATAGAGGAGATGCTTCTGCACTGTAATGAATCCAAACTGAATTGTACCTCGAACAAAACGAAGTATTCTTTTAACTTATTTCCAATGACTTTCATGTGGGTTTTGCATAAACTGGTCAATAAAGCCAACAACAAAGGAAAGGTTAGGACAGGTATGGGTCAGATACAAAATTTTTCCTACAAGATGACGATATAAGGTAGCATCAACTTCAGGGGAAGTACAAGTGACTGAAAGTTTGGCTCCAGACTGAAAGGGAGAAGGGGCTGGCTCACAGTCTTCCATGTGAAAGTGGTGTAGAAGATCACAGGCATACCTGGATTGGGAAATGGAAATACCTTCCTTGAATTGCAAGACTTGAAGACCAAGAAAATAATGCAAGTGTCCTAAGTCTTTCATTTCAAACTATTTTTTAAGGCTAGAATTCACATGGTTTATAAGGTTGGGATCATTACTAGTAAGGATAAGATCATCAACATAAAGAACAAGAATGATAAGAGACTTACCCACTTTCTTGGTGTAGACAGTATTGTCAGAATGACACTTAGAAAAGCCAGTATCTAAAAGAAAGCTATCCATTTTGGCATACCAAGCCCGAGGGGCTTGCTTGAGACCATAAAGGGATTTCTTAAGTCGACATACAAGGCTGGATTTTGTTTGTATAAAGCTAGGAGGTTGTTCCATATAGATTTCTTCATGCAAGTCCCCATGCAATAAGGCAGATTTAACATCCATCTGATGGACTTCCCATTTGAAAGAGGTAGCAAGGGACAAGGCGGATAGAGTTCATTTTTGCATCAGGGAATAAGGCTTCATTATAGTCAATGCCTTCAACTTGTGAAAAACCCTTAGCAATAAGACGAGCTTTATGTTTATCAACTTTTCCATCTAGTCCAAACTTGGTTCTGTAAACCCATTTGCATCTAACAAGTTTTCATCCCTTTGGAAGAGGAAAAGGATCCCATGTATCATTTTCCAATAATGGATGATATTCTTCATTCATAGCTGCGTCCCAATCTGGATGGCCTAAAGCTTCTACAAAGGTGTCAGGATCATGATTCGCTGAAGCTTGAGCCAGTAAAGAAGAGGCTCTATCGAACTGAGAACGTGTACATAACTAATCTGTAGGATCACCTGCAAGAGCACCTGCTGCATCGCGAGTAGCACGGACGCATTTAGGAAGCTGAGCTGAAGGAGGACCTTGAGAAGGTGGGGGAGGATTGTCATCCTCACTGTCATCATCTGAAGAAGAAATGTTTTCAAAAGTAGAAGGGATAGAGAGAGGTGGCACATCCGCTGAACTAGGTTCGCATGCCGATATATTTTCAGAAAACTTTACATGTCTTCTAATGATAAAATTTTTGGACTTAAGTGGAATAAGTCTATATCCTTTAACATCTTCAGAATATCCAACAAAAATACATTTTTCACTCTTAGGTTCTAAAGCTTTATGTTTCTCATTGGGAATATGGGCCTATGCTTCACTTCCAACAACACGAAAATGACTTACATTTGGTTTAATTGAGCTTCATGCTTCTTTTGGAGTGATATATTTTAAAACCTTAGTAGGAGTGCGATTTACTATGTAATTTGCATAGTTAATTGCTTTTGCCCAAAAATTAAGACTAAGTCCTTTAGATTGAAGCATACAATTAGTCATTTCCTTTAAGATGTGATTCTTCCTTTCAGTTACACCATTTTGTTGTGGAGTATATGGAACAATATGTTGCATTTGAATTCCATTCTCAGTGCAGAAGTTGATGAATTTTTTGTTAACATATTCTCCTCCATTATCAAAACTTAGCTTAAGAATTTGATGTCCAGATTGTTTTTCAACAAAGGCCTTAAAGGCCAAGAACATGTTAAATACTTCACTCTTGAGTTTTAAGAAGCATACCTAAGTGCATTTGGAGAAATCATCAATGAAAGTCAGGAAATATTTGTAGCCATAGAATGAAACAACTAGAAGTGGACCACATAAATCACTATGCACAAGTTGTAAAGAGGCTGAGGCGTGCCAAGAATCATCGGCAATGCCAGTAGCTAAAATCTGTTTAGGATCTCTTAGGTCCTTAATTACAACATCATGAGGTGAGAATTCAATGATTTCACCTTCCCCTGAATGAGTTATCTGATATACAGATAGAAGGTTGCAGGATAAGGTTGGAACACATAATACATCATTAAATTGACCATTGTCTACATGAATAGTTCTAGTCCCTACAACACTAAGAGATCTATCATCACCAACATATATATTTTTGGTGTTACAATCATTTAAATAAGAAAACATGGCTTTATTTTTGGCCATGTGATAAGAATCTCCAGAATAAATGAGTCACTCATGAGAATGAGAAGAAGAAGATACATTTAGTGCATAACCAGACCGAGATGCTTGGCAACCACATGCAGAAAGTGCAATTCCTGAAGATGAAGTTGAAGTTAAAGAGTGCTCCAAATGGATGTTATGCTTCTTCATTGTTGCTTCCAAGGCTTCCATCTTCTTAATGCATTTGGATTCTAAGTGGCCATCTCGATTACAAAAGTTGCAATGTCTATCAGTCTTCTTCCCTTTGTTTTTATTTGCCTTATCATTTTGTTGAATTGATTTTTCATTTTGAGATTGAAATTGCTTAGGACCCTTGTTTGGTTTAGGACCATTCTTTTTAGGATATTGCTCCTTATGATTCTTTGAATTTGGTTGTTGTTGGGCAGCTTTGGCTTTCTTAGAAGAGTTTCCAAGATTAAGAAGACCAAGATGTAAGAGTTTTTATTGTTCTCTTATTAAAGAATCACAAAAAGCATCAAAAGAGGGGACTTGTAGTCTTGTCCTTGAGAAATAAATGTTCTCTAGTAGAATGAAAGGTGGAAACAAACACAGATTAGGTTGGTCCCAACTTAGTAAGAATGGAATAGATAAGGCTACCCTCTTTTTTCTTAACCTTAACACCTTCCAAGAGAAGTCTAAGGGTCTTGAACTTGGAAAAAAAATCTTCAATGGAAGAAATATTATTGGGGTCCAATGTAAGCAACTCATTTTTGAGCTGATGGGCTCTAATTTCATTTTTAATTCCAAAAACTTTAGTGAGTTGTTTCATTGTTTCATTCGGGGTATCGAGTTCTGCGATATGGAATCTAAGGTTTGGAGAAATAGACAACCCTATCAACCAACGTGCTTGATCTTTCCTATTTTCCCGTTTGGATGCATTACCTTCATCTTTAGGTTTAGTTTCTTGGCATGAGGCTATTCAGTAAAGGCCTTTACTTCTAAGTAAATCCACAATGTAGGACCACCACTGGAAGTAGTTGGTGTTGTCAAGAATAACTTGCCATGAGATTTCCATTTTAACAGAAACTAAAGCTTTAGATGTTAAAACTAAGTGTTTCAATGGAAAGATCTCGAAAAATTAGGCTGATTAAAAAAAATTGCTCTGAAAACGGCTTCCGGATGAAGAAGTTATGACTTTTTTAAGAAAAGTTGTTGAAGATGCCGATGAAGTGCATGAATATGTAGAAGTGAATGATAATGTTATATTTAAAAAAATCCCGTGCACCCCCCCCCTTTCCAAACTTAATCTAATTAGCTCACTTTAAAAAAAATTATGTGACCCACTTTTATAAATAAGTGAAAGTCACTTTTACAATGGTACTTTATGAGCTACTCACTAAATTGTAACTTAAATAAAAGATAAAAAGACTTTAGAATTATAAGTGACTCACAGACTTGAACCCAAGACCTCTATTCTCATAAAGTAACTTTGGACCAAGTGAGCTAGTTTAAAAGGTTACTACTTTTTGGAAAAGAGGAAGGGTTTCTTTTTTTTAGTCACTGAAGCTTTAGGGTGCGTGCTTACTTGGAAAATCTATTTCTCCCTACAAAACAAAAAACCACACAATCTAACACGGACATGCAAAAAAAACCAAACATTATGGCTTGAAGTTAGCTTTCACCCGAAACTAAATATTTTACTCAATGTTTCTAATTTTTTGAGATCACACTAAGGCGCGGCGAAAAAGAGCATACACATGAGAAAAATCATTTCTTTCTGTTTCTCATTTGCCCAGATCGCACAGAGTTGCAGGGCAAAGAGCATACGCAAAAATGAAAGTTATAGATCCGGTAATATAAAAAAGAGAGATAAATAAACTAAAATAAACAAAGAGATAAATAGACTACAAATAAAGGTTATATACCTCCAGACCTTAAAAATGATGTAGCTAGGGCTACCGAAAACCTTTTCGTGTGAAACGAAAGGGGTTCCTCATTGGAACAAATGCTCCTAACACAATAGAGCAGTCCTTTCGGCTTGAAAGTGGTCAGAAACAATATATATAGGAAACGACAGTCAGATACAGTTGTACCAGCTTCTGATTTGGATCACCAACGAATGCGGCCCTCAAATAACTCTGATATCATGTAGGAATTTACAAGGTAAGTTCCTCAAATAGAACACCAAAGGACACTGCTCAGAAACAGATCACAGATCACTACAACAGTATTCTTGATGTGGTTAAAACCCTCAAAGAGGGAAAGAGTCCACGGCCTGAGCCAACACGGCCACTTCAAGTAATTTATTAATGTAAAAGAAAGAAAATTTACATAACCTTCTCTCATGAACAGTCACCCTACAAATGACCCTCCATGTTATTTAAATAGAGATCATGGACCAATCGGGTGTTGAGCCACGGATCAAGTGTCGGTAATACCGAGGAGAGAATGAACCGTCGGATCACTTCATGTCTAGAACATATCGTGACCATCAGATTGTAAGTTACAAATGTACATAGTAAAGAAGCACACTTTACCTAACTCTACACTAGACCAACTTATACTTAACTATTTCCTATGTGTCGGAATATCCTAACATAGATTAGTTAATATAGATATTAAAATAGTTTATATATATATAATTTAGGTTGAATTAGATTAATTAATATAAATATAAAAAGAAATTATAATAATTATTAAAAATATTTTTAAAACATAAGAAATATACATCTCTCCCCGAACACTAACAAAAAAAAGTCAACATATCTCAACGTTACATTTTATGAAAGAAGTTGACATTGACTTCTTGGATTTATTATCAAGAAGTTTATGTGAATATAGTTCACATTTACTTTTTTTGTTTATGCAAATAATAATAAATAAATTATCTGGAATATGACAAATTTTGGATTGACCAGCAATCCGCTAATATCGACAATTAGTCATCAATATCAGTAATTAAATTGAGTAGCATAAAGAGCTCACCCTGGGCAATAGTTCTCCAAGATTAAACAACGATGAATAAGGTGGTAGAGGGGCTAGAAAAGGACTGATAATGAGAGGAATAAGGAGGTCCATCTCCCTCCTGGGTCCACTGGATGGTCGTTGATTGGCAAAACCTTCAGTTACTATCGCTCCATGACCAACAATCATCCCAGGAGTTTCATCAATGACAGTGACAAAAGGTAAACTAAACTATGAGGGTGTTTTGCTTGGTTGTTTAAACTTTTACCAGTGTTTATCACAGAGGGGTTTTAACAATGTGCACTGTTGAGGAGTTTATTTAGTTAAAATAATATTAAAATATGGTCATTTTTTATTAGATTGTAGATTATTTTTGAGTTTACTATTCAATAAAATTTATAAATATTTAACCAATATTAAAATACTATGCAATATATTATGTGCTATGAAAATCATTGGTTTCAAACCACAATCCCAAAACCACGTTTATAGATTTTTGAAGTTTCAAGTCATAATATTACATTATACGTTTATTTTATTTATTTATTTGGTTTCACACACAACAATCTCCCACTTGAGACCACATAGAAATTTCTCCCTCTTTGTTATCGATCCTTTCCCAAAGTCTCTTTTTATTGTCTTTGCAACATGTCAAGGAAGGTTCTAAAAATATCCTACTTATCCCCTGGAAAAAAAATTGCTAACATATTAGTTGCATTGTCATGTATAAAAGACAAGGTAAATAGCTATAATCATGAACACAAAGTAGAAACAAGCACATGTGTATTTATCCTAGGAAAACCCAACTTAAATTAAATCTTTGATCAAAACCTCAAGATCACAAGCCCCACGCGTGCACAACCCTGTTAGGCCCCTATACTACTAGTGTAACCCCTTATTATTATTAGTACAACCCCCTTATTATATTGATGTACCCATGTAGTGCCCATATTGTTACTATTGTGCCCCATAGAAGCCCACTATTGTTATTATTGTGCCCTTACATATTATTGTTATGTAGGTTGTTATTATATAATGACCCCTTAAACTCCTATATATAGAAAGGAGGTATTTTCATTTGTATCATCGAAGAATTGTTCATTTATGTAATGTAAAGGAGGTTGCCCCCTC
>APFE030323071.1:31744-59194 GCA_000404065.3 Pinus taeda
CTATTGTTATTTTTGTGGCTTTATATTATTATTGTTAGGTCGGCTGGTTTATATTGTGACTCCTTAGACTCCTATTATAGAAAGGAGGTCTTTTCATTTGTATCATCGAAGAATTGTTCATTTATGTAATGTAAAGGAGGTTGCCCCCTCGAAGAGGCTGAATTCTAAGGCGTTGATCTATCTTTTCTATCTTTTATTTATTTGGTTTCACACACAACAATCTCCCACTTGAGACCACATAGAAATTTCTCCCTCTTTGTTATCGGTCCTTTCCCAAAGTCTCTTTTTATTGTCTTTGCAACATGTCAAGGAAGGTTCTAAAAATATCCTACTTATCCCTTGGAAAAAAAATTGTTAATATATTAGTTGCATTGTCATGTATAAAAGACAAGGTAAATAGCTATAATCATGAACACAAAGTAGAAACAAACACATGTATATTTATCCTAGGAAAACCCAACTTAAATTAAATCTTTGATCAAAACCTCAAGATCACAAGCCCCACGCGTGCACAACCCTCTCGTACAACCCTTGGCTCCCTTGGCTCCCTTGGCATTGGCACCTAAGGAAGACACAACCCTTGGCTCCCTTGGCATTGGCACCTAAGGAAGACACAACCCTTGGCCCCTTGCAATGGCAGGAGATGCCACACTTTCTCAACCCATGGCACTTTACAATGGAGACTAATAAGCTTATTTATAAGGATGTTTCCATCCAAATACAACTAGTATTATACCATGGACCACAAAACTATGTGCCCTAACCACTAGCTATCACCCCCCAATCAAAATTTATCCTAATAATTATCAAAACCATGAGAAAAGACTATGCATTAATACGAAATTCATGTGGATATTGACATAACATATGCGATTCGGAAATTTTCATATCCCATTTATTTAGAAGCCAAGCAATTGTATTAATGGATCCCAAGTTCACCAAATGTGTTCTACAAAATGAGGGGAGTTTCTTTCAATTTCATTACCCAAAGGCACTAAAGGGTTTGATAGGCGACTACAGGCTGCTCTAGATGCATGGCGATATTATAAGGACGCTCCATTGAATAATGGTGAATTTATTGAGGTTTGAGAGACAAAAATTCAATTTTAGGGAGGATATTCAGAAGGAGGAGATCCAGAATCTCCCAGCATGTTATCTTGCTAGTCAGGTACATTTTGGCATTTCTAGATTGATGTGTGGTTGCCCATTATTTGGGCTATATCCTAGTTTCCCTATGGAGTTTCTTTGAGGGGCTTGCGCCCCATATCATGATATTAGTTATATATAATATGGGCTTAGTCATCCACATACTCTATATGTATGTTTATGTAAAATATCTATTAGAAATTTGTTTTTTTCTTTTCTGGGAAAGATGGGAAGACAAGAAGGAAATTTCTCTGCAGAATGAATGTCATTGATAAGCGAGCTTCAAATTCATGTTTTTTGTAATATTTGTTTTTGATTTAGATTTATGTAATATTATTTTGGATTTTATCAATAAATTTTTGAGAACATTTTAAAATTAGATGAACCAATTTAAATTATTTGTAATTAAATTTAACAATTTTTTTTATGATTCATCCGATAGACTTTTTACTACTTAATTTGCTGTAGTAGATGGTTCTTAACTTTGGAAAAACATCTCGTTGATTTATCTCCTTCCAAAGAGACAAATGAGATTTGTGAACTATTCGTTAACTATTCGTTAACTATACCAATGTAATGATCGCCATCCCCATCAAAATATTGGGTTCCACCCATGCAAAGGGGCTAAGGTCTCACAATTGTAAATTGTAACGTATCTCTTTCAGTAAATTTGTAAAATACACTTAAGATAACTTAAGATTTATGGCTATGAAAATAAAGCTTTAATGAATTAAAATAACTTCATTTTACTGTACACTAACTTTGGTTTTACATTTATGAAAATAGAGATTTAATGACTTGAAATACTTTATGATGTTGTAGGCCATGGAGTTTCTTATAAGAAAGATTTCCAAAATAATACAAGAGAAGGGATCTGTTATTTTTTGTAGCATCAGATGTGTTCTAGCCACGAAATTTAGTGCAGAGGATAGAATACATGAGATTTTCAAAACCCAGAATCGTTTCTAGAAGTTCCACCTAGAAGTGTCTTAATTAGATTATTAGTCATTTTTTAAATATTTCCCAAGTCTAAAGTTAGGGAATATGGTTAATTAATTTGTATTAATTGAGATAATGTGAGAATAGTCTAGAAACTCACACGGATCGATCCAGAAATGGCCTGAGCCATTGATTAAGATTTAATCTTAGCCGTTGGAGTCCCAATGAAAATATATAAGAAGGGATCGAAGTGGTGATGGAGGATGCACCAGTCTTACTTGGAGAATTCAATTTTCCATAGTGGCAGCAGTCAGTGAGGCAGCAGAGATAGTGAGGGGTAGAGACAATGATATAGAGGAATTTTTCCAGATCAGGAGAGGTATCAGTAAGAGAGTTGAGTTATTCCTAGTGAGGTAGTGCAGAGAACCATGCAGTTACTTCAGAGAAGCAGTTCAATTTGCTGGAGAGAAATTTGTTCTCAGTTCTGAAGGCCAAGAAGAGGGTCCAAAGTGCCTGAGAGGCGATTTCCTCAACAGAGACAGGAAGAATGAATTCATCAGAGGTAGGTTGGAGGCTTGACATAATAGGGCCTGCGCAGAGCAGCACAAAGGTTGACACAGAGGGTCTAGGAGGCCGAGTTTTCTAAAGAAAGTTGTGTCGAGATTGCTTGTGGAAGAAGCGTAATTCCCTTACAACAATTTTGCCCGGATTTTATTTATGTTTGGATTATCAGTTGCACATACATAAATTGTACTCAGATATTCATTGTTGCATAATAATAAAACCCTCACTATTGCACTGATTTTCCCAATTTAGATTTTTCAAGGGACATTTGTCCAAAAATAACGACGTCATTTTTATGTGTTTTTGCTAGTATTTTCTCAGTTCTAGCGCTATTTATTTTCCGTGGTTTTGTTCTTGAAGGTTGTAATGTGTTTATTTCAATGTTGTCATAGCAATAAATTGAATAATAATTTTATCAATCAAAAGAAACAATACCAATTCTTGCAATAGGATTTCAAGTTTTGGAATTTTCACATGGTATTAGAGTGTAAGTGATCAGCTAGAAGCTTAGAAGCAAAGGAAATAATTTTGCAAGCTAGAGGGAGCAGCAAGCAAAAATTATCAAAGGAAGCACAACATCTAGATAGGCAGGCCGAATTGTTGGGGCATTAAAAATCAATTTTCAGTTGAAAGAGTGCAGAAAATTTGAATTTCTAGGGATTGTAATTCAATTAGTCAGAGGGAGCAACTACAGCTCATATTTTCGCTAAACATACTCTTAGTTGGACGCAGAGGGTTTTGCTACAGGTTGCAAAATCAGAACTGCATCGGGTTGAAGAGAAAAGCACACATAACAGATGGAAAATTTTCCTCGGGGGAATTTGAGTCTTATCAGTTTGAATTTCCAGTTGTAGATTAGCAATAGAAGCTAGCATATCTTCGCATTCCAGAAGGGAGTGCGAATGGCAGAGAAAAAATCGAGCAAAGGGAAAGAGAGAGTTTTTGACAATTTCATAGATGGTCACTGCAGGGATTAGAGATAAATATAGGTTGGATGGAGCTTCTACCTATGTCAGCTAGAAGGCTAGCATGCCCTTCCTTCTAGATGAATATGGCCTAAAATCCTACATTGATAAAGTAGTGGTAGCTCCTCAAGATGCAAACCAGCTGAAGGAATATAGGAAGGAGATGGCGCGGGAAAAATGGTTGATCCTAGATGGAGTCTGGGACTGTATAGTCTCACATATAGTGGCCAAGGGAACAACCAAAGAGATGTGGGATGCTCTCCCCATATTATACCAGGGTACTTCTGAGTAGCAGAAGATGTTGCTATAGGAGAAGCTGAGATGCGTCAAGATGCAGAAGGAGAAAGGAATAGATACCTTCCTCACCAGGATTTAGGAGGTTCGAGATCAACTATAAATTGTTGGGGCAACACCTCAACCTTCAAAGCTAGTACAATTGGCACTCAACAATGTCTTAGAGGATTGGAAAGTATTTGTACAAAGTATATTGGGAAAATATACTCTACCAAGATGGGACAAAATGTGGGTTGATTTATAGTAGGAGGAATTGAGACGAGCTCTGTTGAAGAGTTGCATCAGTGGCAGTAGAAAAAAGGTGGTGAAGGAGGAGGAGAATGTGGCCCTCACATCTAAGGGTCCCAGTAAGGGGCAAGGGAGAAGAGAAAAAAGAATAAGGACCTATCTAAGGTCAAGTGATTCAGGTGTGGCTAGTTTAGCCACTACAATACCTAGTGTCCTCTCAAAAAGAAGGACAAAGAGGAGAAGCAAGACTAGGAAGCATCACATGCTTAGATAGATAGTTTGTCCTCTAGGTTGGAGGAAGACTTTGTGATGTTGGTAGCCATACCTCCAGGAGTGAGGTGGCGTAAATTGGAGTTGTATCCCCATAGAGATACATATTGGGAAGGGTCCTTGAGGAGTCTGCCTCATGGATCATTACCAAGATACAGGGGCCCACAATATTCAGTAACATGATAAATCAATGGAATTTGATGTAGTCAGTTCCAGAGTGAAAGTTGTAGACTAGTAGTAGTGAGGTGCTGAGAAGTGCAGTGCAGAGTTAGCAACACTGCAGAGTGGCACAGTGCAAAGTTAGCAACAATGCAGATTCTTCAGTGACAGTGTATAATCTAGTAGAAGTTAGCGACTTGGGAGACATATGCATCAATACTTAACACAATTGATTCAGTATTTTGGATGCTTTTTAGTTGCATATGTTTCAGTTGCAGCAGCAACAAAGTTGCAGTGTTGGTAGCAATACAACAGAGTCAGTAGCAGCATAGATGTAACAACATAGTTGCGCAAACTTTGGTGGGCAGTGAAAGGTAGTCACAGTAACCAAACATCAGTAGTGTGACATGAGGTGATGCAAAGATAGGGTGTTGTAGCAAGATGTACAACACTAAAACACATTCCTCGCTAAGAGGGAGTGTTATTTTTTGTAGCATCGGATGTGTTCTAGTCACAAAATTTGTTTGAGAGGCTAGAATACATGAGATCTCCAAGACCCAGAAATTGTTTCTGGAAATTCCACCTAGAATGGTCTCAATTAGATTATTAGTCATTTTTTAGATATTTCCTAAGTCTAAACTTAGGGAATATGGTTAATTAATTAGTATTAATTGAGATAAGGTGAGAATAGTCTAGAAAATCACACAGATCGATACAGAAATTATCTAAGCCATCAATTAATATTAAATCTTGGTCGTTGGAGTCCCAATGAGAAGAAGGGATCGATGTGGTTATGGAGAATGCACCAGAGTCACTTGGAGAATTTGATTTTCCAGAGTAGCAGCAGGAAGTTGCCGGAGAGTTCTAGCTTCAATGAGACAACAGAGATAGTGAGGGGCAGAGACAGTGATCCAGAGGAATTTTCCAAATCTTGAGAAGCAACAACAATAGGGTCGACTTATTCCTAGTCAGCCAACACAGAGGACTGTGCAGTTGCTTCAAAGAAGTAGTTCGATTTAATGGAGATATATTCGTTATTAGTTCTATAGGTCGGGCAAAGGGTCCAGAGTCCTGGAGAGGTGATTTCCTTACTATAGACAAGCAAAACGACTTCATCTGAGGCAGGTTGGAAGCTTGACGTCATAGGGTATGTGCAGAGCAGTACAGAGGCTGAAGTAGAGCGTCAAGGAGGCCAAGGATTCTGAAGGAAGTTGTGTCGAGGTTGCTTGTGGAAGAAGGGTAATTCCCTTAAAATAATTTTCCCATATTTTCTTATTGTTTGGATTATCGGTTGGGAATCCATAGATTTCACTGAGATATTCATTGCTGCATAATAATAAAACCCTCACTGTTGCATCAATTTTCTCAAGTTGGGTTTTTCCAAGGATATTTGTCCAAAAATAACGGTGTCATTTTTATTTGTGTGCTAATATTTTCTTAGTTCTAGTGCTATTTATTTTCTGAAGTTTTATTTTTGAAGGTTGTTGTGTGTTTATTTCGATGTTTCCATAGCAATGAACTGAATAATAAATTTATTAATTAGAAGAAATAATACCAGTTTTTGCAATAAGATTTTAGTTTTTGAATTTTCACAGGATCATCCTCACATTGTTCACAATGATTTGTTAACTAAACTTGTGGCAAGAAATTTGTAGACCATCTGTTCATCAAATGTCTATTTACAACTGAGATTTGGTCAAAGATTTCTGCTATTTACAGATGTCCATCTTTTCATGCATCCCATACTTTTTCAGGGTGATTACAAGTATGGTTGGAGAAGATGTGGAAGTCGGCATGTTTTGAAATTCCATTTACTATTGTATGGACCCTTTGGCTTCCTAATAATAGGGTGATTTTTGACAATATGAAACTGTTTTCAGGCCTCATAGTTTCAAGAATCAAAATTATTTTTAAACAGAAAGGGCCTAGCTATCAGAAAAGAAATTTTAGGGTCCAATGATTGATCATTACATTGCATAGGGTTTTTTTTATGGTTCCAGTTGCTTCTCTACTGAAAATTTTGGGGCAAGGATGATATTATTTTTAAATCAAAATCATTAGTTTCAACTTTGAATTGGTGGAGGAAAGGGGAAAAATAATTTTGCTAGTCTTTTGGGTTTTCAGGCATGCTTCTTTTTGACACACTACTAGGGTTAATGTCCTTACAAGTTTTTGGAAATTCACAAATTGTCATAAACTGGTTTAATTCAGAGGGCAGATTGGAGTGACTTCTTCCTCATTCTTGGCAATATAAAATCAAACCCCTTCTGGAGAGTTTTTTGGAGCTTAGGATTTCAAATATTCATAGATGTCATAATAGGCTTGCAGATTCATGTTATAAGGAAGTTCTGCATTTGGATCTGGGTGTCTTGAGCATAAAGGAGATGCTTGTGGATACTTCGATTACTTCCAAGGAGTTCCTATTATTCTAGTTCTATTTTTTTAGACAATTGTGTCAATACTTTAGCACACTGATACAATACTTTTGTATGCTCGATGCTCATTTTGTCACTGGTCAAGTTTTTTAGCAAGGATTACTTTGAACATTGACTTGTTAATGCATACTTTGATTCTATTATGAATAGCAAGTATATGATTTTTCTATGTGAAATAAAAGAAACTGAACTTGTGGAAAAAGGTTTTATTTATGATGAAATTATTTGTAATTTTATTTTATTCTTGCTCTTGGTTGGATATGGGACTTCTTATAGAGCCATAAAATTTTCTATCGAGTTTCTCACAACATGTCCCAAAGCATTGAATCAAGTGAAAGTAAGTATGCATAGAATTTATTTGTTATCATATTTCTTATTTATTATCTTGGAGGATTGCAACAAATGAAAATGCTTATAATATTTTCATTTTCAGAATCGTATGTTTATTAAAAGTTTTGATTTATAAAGTTATATAATGAAATATTTTATGTTGGTAATGATAGGAAGAATATGATGCTATATTGAAAATCAATAGTGGTCATAAGAAACTATAGTGAGACGATTATAAAACAATGAAATTCACTCGTTGTGTATGTAAATTATTATCCCTTTTTCCATCTCAATTGCATATTAATAAAGACATTATTAAAAAGAGTCTGTTTAGAGATTTATTAAACATGTTAAAGTGAATGGAAATTTTTTTTAAACTTTTAAAGAAAAGAAAACAAAAAAGAACCATATATATTTTATAATTGAAACTATAGAATATTGATATAAAGGATGTGAATTCAATTTCATTAGTTGCCAGTTATTAATGAAACACTTCGACTAGGTAACTTTGGCCCTGTGGTATTTGGAGCAACTAAAGAAGATACTAAAGTGAAAGGTATTGTTTAATGTTTATTTCATAGCGTTTATTGATAGTTACATACTTTTTCTAAATATTTTACTTAATTATGTCTATAAAATTGTTGATAATTTTGAGCAATCAGTTTTATAGATTGTATCATTCCAAAAACATTGGTGTCTTTGCCTTTTATTTATTGAAACCCATATAGATGAAAAGTTCCACAATGAAGCTCTTAGATTTAATCCATGAAGATGATACTTTGACCAAGTAGGTTCATATTAATGATGAACTCTAAATTCAAAGAGTATACAGTAAAATATTTGCATAATTAAACTTATCCATAAATTTTCAAGATGGATGGAATGATCACTTGTTTTCACTTTTTTGGAGGCGGAGCTAGGCTTTGTCGAGGGTCCCATCTGGGTAGACTTGATTTGAAACTTTTCTTTCACATATTTATCACAAGATTCAGGGTTATTTTTCCTCTTTCCACATATTTTATAATAATTAAAAATTTAGGTCATTAATATTAATAATATTTTCATAAAAGGCATCTTAAGATATTTGATTCTTATGGGTGTAACGAGATATGGGAGTTGAGGGAGAAGGGGCCAGGGCAACCAAAAACCCTAGCTGCCCTAACCCCCTAGTTCATGCCTCCTTGCCTTTCTGATCCGTAAACTGTTGTGGATATTCCACTGGATAGTTCGTCACAATAGATCTGATAATATTAAATTAAAAATCTGAGATTCTACACTATTACAGTTTTATTTAATTTCCAAATCTGTAAAATTATCTATAATCAGTGCATGCATGCAAAATTAAATCAAGCAGAAAAGTAGAGAACAACAAAATAAGCTCACACACATATAATACACAAGATATACTATCTAGGAAACCCTTTCGAGAGAAAACCAAGCTAGAAGGTGAGGCTGATTTGCTCTCTTTCTCTGTCTGGAAATATGGCTGCAAATACAAAGAAGTAATTTCTGTGGCCCGTGGGTTGCTACAGTCCACATATCCTATATGTGCGCTCTACCTCCTATATCTCATGGCTATATTTTCTCAACTATGAAACAAAATTCTCTCCTAGTGGCTAAGTTTCACTACATCAACTCTTAACTAGAGTTACAAAATAGACTCTTTTGGATTATTTTACATCACAAACACATGGATAGCTTCTTTTCAATGAATAATAGAGGTTGACGTGGCATCCTCCCAAACTATACGTGTGAAAACAGGAAGGTCAACTTCTAAGTGGCATAACTTTTGCATATGGACTTTGATTGATGTGATTCTTGTGTTGTTAAAAAGGTATCTATGTGTAGAATAACATGAAAATGTTCCACGTAGTCATGGCAAAGTTTTACCCCCAAAAAATGTCATTTGATGCCTCAAAATGCTCCCATAAGGTTTTGGAGGATTTTAGTCCCCAAAAGATTTTACTAAAAGAGGTGAAGAAATTTTTCCTCCACCTTCTCTCTTGTGTGCCATTTAGCTTTTCCTAGAAGTTTTCCATTCAACCCAATCTTCCAAAGGTCCTATTACCCTTCTCTTGTAGTTCTAGTTATATTCTAAAAAACTGTATACTCTCTCAAATCTGCCTAAGCATCTGGTGTCGAATCCACCATAGGAGGTAGGACCTGTTCCTCTTCCTGATCTAGCATGGTAGGCTCATAGAGTTTCAAATTCTCTCCATTTACAACTGAGTAAATGTGCATATATGGTGGTAAACTAAGTCAACTGTAGCCATACTTTGTCTCCCACCTAGAATGTTTTCTCTATTTTGTGTTGATCATGCCTGGCCTTATACTTCACCTGCAACTTCTGCAGTGTTTCTTGTACCATTAGATGGATCTGAATGATCTTCTCTATAAATTTTTCAGCCCTCAAAGAATCTCTTGTAATGTCTTCCTTCACTCCTCCTTGCTTCCCACATTCAATATCTAAAGGTAGAAGTGGAAAATATCCAAGAAAAAGTTTCAAATGAGGACTTTCTTATAGAAGTGTCGACCACTTTGTTATAAGAATGTTGTGTAGATACCAGAGTTTCATCCCAGGTCTTTGAATTCTTCTAGTTGTAACCCCTCAAAAGCTGCACCAAAGTCCTACTGATTACTTTTGTCTACCCATCTGTCTATGGATGGAATGTTGTAGATCTCTTCAACTTCATGTCCATCTTCTCCCACAATGTAGTCCAGAATGCACTTGGAAATATTGTATCCCTGTCTAAAATGATGCTCCTTGGTATCCCAAAGTGTACCCAAACCTATCCAAAGAACAAGTTTGTTGCTTCCCTTCCACTAATGGTCTTTTTACATGGCATCAAAACACAACTCTATCTAAACTTGTCAATTACCACGAACAGGTAGTCATGTACCTTCCTTTTTGTCGGTAAAACTCCCACAAAGTCCATGGAAATGCTTTCCCAAGGACAAGTAGGTACGGGTAAGGGATGATATAGACCTTGTTTCATGTTGTTAGGATTGCTGGTACAACAAAGCATGCATCCTCTTATGAACCTAGCTACTTGTTGGGAAAATACACACACTTCTGCAAGTTAGCCACTATCTTCCCTACGCCAAAGTTCCTTGCAACCGTGGAGGTGTGAGCCTCTCTAATCAGTTGCGAAAGCTCACCTTTAGGAACACATAACTTATCCAACCCCTAGAGTAACCCATCCAAGAGATGGTATTCAATGGCATTGTCGCCATCGTGCACATGAATCTGACTCTATAATTGTTAATAAACCTCCTTGAAGTCCTATCTTCTGAATATGCCTCTCTGTATGCATCATGGGTGAATAGCTCCATGTGCATAAGAGTTCCCAAAGGTGTAATCTTTGATGTGGGTGGCCTTGAAAGAATATCGACCAACTTGTTTGTGCTGCCCTTCTTATACTTCATCACCAAATGAAACTATTGTAAAAACCACATCTACTTGTAATGCCTAGTCTGTTGTAGCTTATAATGGGGCCTGCAGGTACTATAACGGCTAGTGATCTGTGTGGATTATTGTCTCCTTTCCCATTAGATAGTGTTTTCACTTCTTCACGGCTTACACCATGGCATAGATCTCCTTATCGTAGGTAGGGTAGTGAAGAACTTCCCCATGAAATACTTCAAAATGGTAGAAAATGGTTCGTCCTCCTTCCATCAAGACAACTACCATAGCATGCCCACTCGCATCTGTCTCCGCTTCAAAGGGTCATTGCAAGTTTGGTAATGCTAGAACTAGTGCTTCACTGATCTTCTTTTTTAACTCATCGAAAGCCTTCGACTTCCCTTTTCCCCACTGGAAACTCTTTCCACTTGTTGTTATGGTGTGGAGTAGTGTTGTTACTGTTGAAAACGAGGCTATGAATTCCCTCAGGTACTCTGTTGCTCCAATGAAGCTCTTAACCTTAGTAACATTAGTAGGCACCAACCATTTCATTATATCCTCCATATTGGAAGGCTCTATCTTCAATTATCCTCCACTAATCACATATCCCAAATACACCAAGGATTGTTGCGCAAACTCCCACTTCTTGAAATTTTCTAGCAACTGGTGCTTCTTCAATGTTTCGAGAACCTGCATCAAATGTGAAATATGATCCTCCCAGGTAGCACTATATAATAGTATATCATCCAAATAGACATTAACCAATGAATCTATAAAAGGGCGCAATACATCATTCATTAATCTCATAAATGTAGTTGGTGCATTACATAGGCCAAATGGCATAACTAACCACTCATACAAGCCTTGCCTGGTTTTGAAGGTGGTCTTCCATGTATCTTCTTCTTTAACTCGAACTTGGTGATATCAAGATTTCAAGTCTAGCTTGATGAAATACTTTGCTTGATGCAATTGATCTAACAAATCGTCTATCCTGGGTAGGGGGTATTTGTGCTTGAGCGTGATTCTATTCAAAACCCTCTAATATATACACATCCGCCAAGTCCCATCCTTTTTTGGCACAATGATGATGGGTGACCCACATGGTGATGTACTCGGTTGAATGATACCCTATTCTAGCAGTTGCTACAACTGTTTCTTCACCTCAATTGCTTCTATAACAAACTCTCTATACAACCCAATATTTGGCAATAGGGAGTCTGGTAACAGCTAGACCTCGTGATCCACTTCTCTCTTAGGGGGTATCCCTTTAGGCTCTCGAAACACATCCTTGTATGCTTGTAACAACTCCTACAATTATTGTTTTTGTTTCTTAACACACCCCTCTAGGGATTCCTTGCCTCTTATTGACTCCTCTACAGACTGATTTTCTCTTACAAACAATAAAACATACTTCTTGCTAGAACTGATCAATTTCTTGGCTTGGTTGGCACTTACCAGTGAAATTTTTGACTTTCCTTTGTGCGCGTTAATGATGAATGATTTTACATCCCTAATGAGATGGTACTGGTTAGCTCTCCTTATGAATATTACATCACGCATGTACATGTATGGACTCCTAAACACAACTCCACATACATCAAGGGGAACCACATTCAGATATACTTCATCAATAAAATCAGCACTAATAGAAAATCTAATTTTACGCTATTTTTTTACCTTCAGCTATGCATCCTTATGTACCTATTCCAGTGGATATGGGTTTGGATGATCACGAACTTCTAGCCCAAACTTCTTGACTAGATCTGCCGTAATGAGATTTGTCTACAATCCTAAGTCAAACAGAGAATAAATATTCATCTTCTTGACCTGTATCTTCACATGGAAGAGTTTGGTCATTTCTTTCTCTTCCTGTTGTTGAAGGCTACTCAAATTCACCTCCTTCTGCACTGATGTACAGATGGTCTTCTCATCCACGTTTTATATGCTTTCAACTTGGTTTCTCCAATCAGTGGCCATGAGATTCTTCTTATTATTATCTTTCTTTGTTTTCTTCAGGTTCAGCTCTAGATGCAGCTTCCAACACTTCTCCTCTGTATAGTCGTCAATGTTGTAGTGGCTGTAGAGGTTTCTAGGATTTTTGCACTGATGTGTTGTGGTTGCCGTATTTTTATATTTTCCCCCTTTTTGCATCTTCTTCCCATCCTTGGAAGCGTCTTGTTTCTCCTTTTGCTTCGATCCACTTGATTGCACTCTTTTCAGGCTTATGTTCTCTAGGTACTGTGCCTGTACACAAGCGTCATCCACCGTTTTGGGCTTGAACAACATCACTTTCTCACGCAAATGGTGGTGCAGACCCCCCAAATACTTGAGGAGTACATTTGGGTTCTTTGGAGAGATGCCCAACATTATAGCCATCTTTTTGAATTATGTGTTGTACTCCTACACGCTATGGCCCATATTTTACTTTAAGTAATGCCACCAGATCCACTGTTCTTCCACGTACCCAATGGGATAAAACTGTGACTTAATGAGGGTTTTGAAATCCTCCCACTTAGTTAATGGAGGTTCTCCCTCTAACCTCAGGGTTTCCGTGTGGCTCTCCCACAAGTAAGTACATGGCTCTCCAATTTCAGCCGCGCAAATGTGATATTCTACCCTTCCTCAATCTCATGGACACTGAAATAAACTTCTAGTTGTTGCAACCAATGGTTCAACTTTAGAGTGTCGATCTCACCATGGTATGTCCTGATGTCGAATTTTTCGTCCACTTTAAAAAAGGATTGGTTCACGACACTCGAACAATGTTGATATTTTCCGGGTTCTTTCTTCGGGTATTTATATGCCTCTTCTCGATCTCCCGATGCCCCTTCTGATTTTTCCTTTGCATTCGAACCCCCTTATTCTCCAAATATCCCCAGATTATTTCTTAGGGCCACCATGAGGAGGCTGGCATTGCGGTTTATATCCACAACTTGTTCTTCGAGCCGCGAAAACCTCACCTCTGCAGGATCACGAGGTTCATTTACAGATTTTTCGCCCATGATTAGGATTTTACAATTTTCGGCCTCGCCGATCTAGATCCCTACAATCTACAAAAAATACCCAAAGAAACCCGCTATGATACCAAATGATCCATAAAATACTATGGATATTCCACTGGATAGTTTGTCACAATAGATCTGATAATATTATATTAAAAATATGAGATTCTACACTATTACAGTTTTATTTCATTTCTAGATCTGTAAAAATAACTGTAATTAGTGTATGAATGTAAAACTAAATCAAGCAGAAAATTAGAGAATGACAAAATAAGCTCACACACACATAATACACAAGATATGCTCTATGGGAAACCCTTTCAAGAGAAAACCCAGGTGGAAGGTGAGGTCGCTTCGCTCTCTTTCTCTGTCTCGAAAGATGGTTGCAAATACAAAGAAGTAATGTTTGTGGCCTGTAGGTTACTACAATTTATAGACCCTTTGTGTCTGCTCTACCTCCTATCTCTCCTGACTGTCTTTTCTTAACTATGGAATAAAATTCTCTCAAAAGAATGGAATGCCTCTTCCTCCTAGTGGTTTGGTTATAACACAGCTTGATAGCCTACTAGTGGTTAAGTTTGACTACATCAACTCTTAACTGGAGTTACAAAATAGAATCTTCTAGAGTCTTTTATATCAAAAAAATGTGGCTAGACCCTTTTCCATGAATAATGGGAGCTGACGCAACATCCTCCCAAACTATAGGTGTGAAAAAAGGAAGGTCAATTTCTGAGTGGCATAACTTTTGCATACGGACTCTGATTGACGTGATTATTTTGTCATTGGAAAAATATTTATGTGTATAATAGCATTGAAAGGAGTTGAAGTTAGGAATAAAATTTTTACCCCCAAAAAACGTGATTTGATGTGCCAAAATTTTCCTGGAAGGTTTCGGACCTTGTTTCGCCAAACTACGTCTTGCCAATAAAAATTGTCCAATGAGCTGATTCCTCCACTTTTTCCACTCCAAATGAATCGAGATGGATGACAAACAATATAATGATCCAATTTGAATCACTTGCAGCCATGGTTCTTCTCCATATGTTATTTCATCCATTGATTTTGGTTGTAGGTGTTCTCTGCGTGGCATTCTTTGTGCATTTTCGGTTGCCATTGTTAGTTACGATTTTGGTTTCCAATCCAGCTTGTCATTACCATTTGTGTGTGCTATGTGGCTGTGTTTTCGCTGATGTCTTGGATTCACCGTGGGCTCATGGACTCTGAATGCCCGGGGTCTCTTGTCGTTGTCACCTGTTGCTATTCCTTCCATCCTCTCTCCTAGCGAGGTTTGCTCGATCTTACCATGGTCGCTCAACAATTTTATGTCATCAATTTCCTTCATTGTCACTGCCTTTCATCCTCTGGTATTTTCTCTGGCTGTGGGGTGGTTGTCTTTACTTGACTTTGGGTTTTGATTGTTCTTGTTACCACTTGCTCGGTGTTTCTTGGACTTTCATCTGTTTCTTCTCAGGGTTTTGTCCCTTGAATGTATATAACCCTTAGGGTTTTTGGATGTGAGTCTATGTGCCTTGCTTTTGTTTTTTTGGGGACTTCCGCTCTTTTTTTTGTTTTTGGTGTTTCTTTGGTTGTTGGAGGACTATTATTAGAGCTTTGGGCTCAATATTTTGTAGGTCTATTGGTCATCCACTGAATTTCTTGAGGTTTTCCGTGTGGGCCTATGTGCCCTATATTTGATATTTGAAAAGGTATTTTCTTGGCTCTGACGTGCAACACACATTGTGCATATACAAAATATAATTTTTATTTTCATTAATAAAAATGACAGCTTTTTTTGACTCGAGAAAAAAAAATCATAAATTAGCAATGCTTTATAACAATTTAACTAAAAACATAGATATTGTAATTATTGTTATAAAAAACATTTTAAATTATATTGATTATTGTTATGTACAATGCAGACGGGAAGCACTTGTGAATGACCATCCCTCATATTTTATATTACCTTATTTGACTAAAGGCTTTCCCATTTGCCTTTATGATGGAGAATGAAGAAATAATTTGGTTATTTTGATGTAATATTTATAAATGAAAATAACTTTAACTTGAGCATTTTATGTGAATATAAAAATTATAAAAAACATAGTTTTAGTTTAATATGTTGTTGGCATTGTTAGGTTGGCAGATGGCATTAGTATGTTGGCATTGATGTCAACTTAATGCATTGATGTTTAGCATTGATATGCATGGAAAGATGATTGTACCTTGGGTGTCTGATGTAGGAGCATCGACCTGTCCTCATAATAATCAGTAAGAATGAGTTCTGGAAGGTATAATTTTCAAAAGGCATGGTAAATTTTGTGAAATATTAAAAAGATTCAAAAATAAAAATTGTGAGAAATCTTAGGAATTCATTGATATATTTGTGGAGATCGTGTTGAGAGTTTTGTGGAGAGGATCATGTTGAGAGCTTTATGGAGAAGATCCTTGATCTTGAAATAATCCATGATGTTGTAATTTTCTAATATATTGTAAACTTGTGTGTGTGAAGGACTACCATTAGAACAAATATCTGGCCAACTGAGGTGCCATGTAATATTATAGCGATTAAATTAACTTTGATGCATGGTTTATATAATTTTGTTTGTGTGCATGGTGATTTGATGCATAGATGTGTTGAATTTGTATGATGAATTAACTTTTCATGTAACGACTAAGTGAGTGAAAAATGAGGAATTGATGTTGCATGCATACTCGAATCAGAGTGGCACAACAAAAGAGTGTAGTAGGGCCATAACCCACAAAAAAATCTTGAAAAATATAGGCAAAACATTCACATTTTTCCATGTTAAAATGTTTTTTCATATTAATAATATATTCTTAAACACATGTTAATGTTACTTAACTTGTATATTGAAATAATTTATTTATGAGTCACATCATATATATATATATATATATATATATATATATATATATATATATATATATATATAATATATATATATAATATATATCGATTAAATTAATTTTGATGCATGGTTTATGTAATTTTGTTTGTGTGCATGGTGATTTGATACATTGATGGTTCGATGCATAGATGTGTTGAACTTGTTTGATGAATTGATGTTGCATGCATACTCGGATCCTAGTGACACAATAGAAGAGTGTAGTGGGGCCATTGCCCATAGGTCCATAATCAAGACCATAAGAAAACTTGAAAATGAAAGACCCCCAGAATTTGTTTTCATTGAGTGCTATAAGAGCACAATAGATTCTTGTGTGTAGTCTGGAGGAGAAACAATCGAAGAAGGTATAGGTTGATTGAAGATTTGGTAAGATATAGTTCACATTGACCTTTTATTTATTTATTTATGTAAATAATAATAAATAAATTATCTAGAATATGACAAATTTTGGATTGACCAGCATGCCGCTAATCTCGACAACTAGCCATCAATATCAGTAATTAAATTGAGCAACATAAAGAGCTCACCCCGGGCAATAGTTCTCCAGGATCAAACAATGGTGAATAAGGTGGTGGAATATCGAGAGGGGCCAGAGGAGTTTGTTTGGTCAAAATAATATTAAAATATGGTCATTTTTTATTTGATTGTAGATTATTTTCGAGTTTACTATTCAATAAAATTTATAAATATTTAATCAATATTAAAATACTATGCAATATATATTATGTGGTTTAAAAATTTTTGGTTTAAAATCACAATCCCAAAACCATGTTTATAGATTTTTGGAGAAGTTTCAAGTCATAATATTACATAGTATGTTTATTTTATTTATTTATTTAGTCTCACACACAACAACCTTCTATTTGAGACCACATACAATTTTTTTTCTTTTTGTTACTAATCTTTTCTCAAAGCCTCTTTTTATCATCTTTGCAACATGTCACCGAAGGTTCTAAAATTACCCTGCTTATCCCTTGGAAAAAAATTTGTTAACATATCAGTTGGGTTGTCATGTATAAAAGGCAAGGTAAATAGCTATAATCATGAACACAAAATAGAAATAATCACATGTATATTTATACTAGGAAAACCTCAACTCTTAGGAAAACCCAACTTAAATTAAATCTTTGATAAAAACCTCAAGATCACATGCCCCACGTGTGCACAACCCTCTCGCACAACCCTTGGCTCCCTTGGCACTGGCAGCCCAGGGAGCCACAACCCTCTCGCACAACCCTTGGCCCCTTCCAATGGTAAGAGAGCCCATACTTGCTCAACCCATGGCACTTTATGATAGAGACTAATAAGCCTATTTCTAAGTTTTTTTACGTCCAAATACAACTAGTATTATACCATGGACCACAAAACTATGTGCCCTAACCACTAGCTATCACTCCCTAGTCAAAATTAATCCTAATAATTGTCAAAAATGAGAAAAGACTATGCATTAATATGAAATTCATGTGCATATTGACATAACATATACGATTCAAACATTTTCATATCCCATTTATTTGGAAGCCAAGCAGTTGTATTAATGGATCCCTAGTTCACCAAATTTGTTCTACAAAACGAGGGGAGGTTCTTTCAAGTTCATTACCCAAAGGCACTAAAGGCTTTGATAGGCGACTACAGGCTTCTCTCCGTGCATGGCGATCTTCAAAGGAAGCTCCATTGAAAAGCAGGAATTTGTTGAGGTTTGAGAGACAGAAATTCAATTTCAAGGAGGAGATTCAGAAGGAGGAGATCCAGAATCTCCCAGCATGTTATCTTGCCAGTCAGGTATATTTTGGCATTGCTAGATTGATGTGTGGTTGCCCATTGTTTGGGCTATATCCTAGTTTCCGTATGGAGTTTCTTTGAGGGCCCTATGCCCCAGATATATATATATATATATATATATATATATATATATATATATATATATTATATATATATATATATATATATAATATGGATATTCAATTAATTTATAATAGTTTATTTAAATCAAGTGTTAAAAATATTTCTAGAAAGTATAAGAAATACACATCATACTCACACACCCAAAATAATATACATAGTTGTCTTTGTAAATTTCTATGTCACTTCACATGGACATCTAAATATTTTATTTTGTAAGAGTGAGACTCAAATAATATATGTGTGTGTGTCTTTGTAAATTTCTATGTTACTTCACATAGACTTCACATCATAAAGTTTATGAAGGCGTACATACTCTACTTCCTCTAATTTTGAAGCTATGACGTCTAAGGAAGAAACACATGCTCTAAAACATTATGTTTTTTAAATCACAAATAACATATACATTGTTGACATTGAACTATTTTATTTAATATTGATATTGAAATATATATTTTAAATGGCACATTAATTCTATATTAAAAATTCAATGAATTGCACCTTCTTTAATAAGTAATCAATTTATTTACTTTTTTTAATTCTTTCTTGTTTTTGGGCATTGAAATATTTTGTTATAGTGAACATTTCTATACTTCAACATAAGTTGATATTAGTTAGCTTAATATTTTTATATTTTATAATAAAAAAAACAAACAAACAAACAAACAAACAAACAAACAA
The DNA here is from genome assembly GCA_000404065.3 of Pinus taeda. Classification (NCBI taxonomy): domain Eukaryota; kingdom Viridiplantae; phylum Streptophyta; class Pinopsida; order Pinales; family Pinaceae; genus Pinus; species Pinus taeda. The sequence goes on from APFE030323071.1 coordinate 50,990, forward strand.
ACAAACAAACAAACAAACACCTCATCTTTTTTGGATTTATGTAAATAATAATAAATAAATGATCAAAATACAAAAAATTTGGAATCCAGCAAAATTTCCACAACAACATTGAGAGCAAGTCGCTAGAATGTTCAGTTAGCCATCAATCTCATTAATTAATCGAGCACCATAAAGAGCCCACCAAGGCTAAAACTTCTCCAAGTTCAAAATTAATATCTACTGATATCATTACTGTTTTTACTATTGGTGATGTTCACCACAATGATGGCACTCCTCCACCTTATTCATAGGTGGTGGAATGTCCAGAAATTCCAGAAAAGGAGTAATAATGAGAAGAATCAGGAGGACATTTTCCTCTTGGGTCAACTGGATGGTCGTTGATAGGTGAAACCTACATTTATTATCACTCCATGACAAACAATCGTCCCAGGAAATTCATCGACGAGAGAGAGAAAAGGTAAAATAAGCTTTGTTGTTTTGTTTTGCTTTTTTTTAATATGTTTTTTATTAATTTGTGTAGGCTATTCTATATTGGCCTTTACTTCTAAGTAAATCCACAATGTAGGACCACCATTGGAAGTAGTTGGTGTTGTCAAGAATAACTTGGCATGAGATTTCCATTTTAACAGAAACTGAAGCTTTAGATGCTAAAACTAAGTGTTTCAGTGGAAATATCTCGCAAAATTAGGCTGATTAAAAAAAATGGCTCTGAAAACGGCTTCCGGATGAAGAAGTTATGACTTTTTAAAGAAAAGTTGTTGAAGAAGTCGACGAAGTGCATGAATGTGTGGAAGTGAACGATAATGTTATATTTAAAAAACCCCCCACGCCCCCCCTTTTAAACTTAATCTAATTAGCTCACTTTAAAAAAAATTATGTGACCCACTTTTATAAATAAGTGAAAGTCACTTTTACAATGGCACTTTATGAATTATAAGTGTCTCAAAGACTTGAACCCAAAACCTCTATTCTCATAAAGTAACTTTGGACCAAATGAGCTAGTTTAAAAGGTTACTACTTTTTGGAAAAGAGGAAGGTCTTTTTTTTTTAGTCACTGAAGCTTTGGGGTGCGTGCTTACTTGGAAAATCTATTTCTCCCTACAAAACAAAAAACCACACAACCCAACACGGACATGCAAAAAAAACCAAACCTTATGGCTTGAAGTTAGCTTTCACCCGAAAATAAATATTTTACTCAACCTTTCTGATTTTCCGAGCTCACACTAAGGTGCGACGGAAAAGAGCATACGCATGAGAAAAATCATTCATTTATGTTTCTCATTTTCCCAGATCGCACAGAGTCACAGGGAAAAGAGCATACGTAAAAATGAAAGATATATATCCGATAAGATAAAACAAAGAGATAAATAAACTAAAATAAACAAAGAGATAAATAGACTGCAAATAAAGGTTGTATACCTCCAGATCTTAAAAATGATGTAGCTAGGGCTACCAGAAACCTTTTTGCGTGAAACGAAAGGGGTTCCTCATTAGAACAGATGCTCCTAACACAATAGAGCAGTCTTCTCGACCTGAAAGCGGTCAGAAACAATATATCTAGGAAACGACAGTCAGATACAGTTGTACCAGCTTCTGATTTGGATCACCAATGGATGCAGCCCTCAAATAGCTCTGATACCATGTAGGAATTTACAAGGTAAGTTCCTCAGATAGAATACCAAAGGACACTGCTCAGAAAAAGATCACAGATCAATACAACAGTATTCTTGACATGGTTAAAACCCTCAAAGAGGGAAACAGTCCATGGCCTAAGCCAATGTGGCCGCTTCAGGCAATTTATTAATGTAAAAGAAAGAAAATTTTCATAACCTCCTCTCATGAACAGTCACCCTACAAATGACCCTCCATGCTCTTTAAATAGAGATCATGGACCAATCGGGTGTTGAGCCATGGATCAAGTGTCGGTAATACCAAGGAGAATATGGACCGTCAAATCACTTCATGTCTAGAACATATCATGACCGTCTGATTGTAAGTTACAAATGTACATAGTAAAGAAACACACTTTACCTAACTCTACACTAGACCAAGCTATACTTAACTATTTCCTATGTGTCGGAATATCCTAACATAGATTAGTTAATATAGACATTAAAATAGTTTATATAATATTATATATATATATTATATATAATTTAGATTGAAATAGATTAATTTAATCTAAATATTAAAATAAATTATAATAATAATTTATTAAAATATTAAAAAACATAAGAAATATACATCTCTCCCCGGACACTAACAGAAAAAAGTCGACATATCTCAACGTTACATTTTGTGAAAGAAGTTGACATTGACTTCTTGGATTTATTATCAAGAAGTTTATGTGAATATAGTTCACATTGACTTTTTTTTGTTTATGCAAATAATAATACATAAACTAGCATTTGCATCAGATGTTGCAAAGGAAACGTCGTAAGGCATAAATTGAAAAAATCAAATAGAGCAAAAAGATACTTTGATAAAGAATAAAAATATATTGAACACTCAAGTCAATGCCCCATTAACTGGAACCACTTAGTAGACATTCCATATGAATTGGGCATATGATCCAAGAACATTGCTACATAAGAGAGCCAATTACTCAGGTAACATAAGTATAAATGGTTTCATATATTAAAATGCACAGGTCTAACAAATCTTGTTTTGCCATTTAAGATATAGAAGCTATCTTGTTTAGCCATTTAAGATATAGAAGCTTCGAAACCTTTGTCTGTGAGCTATTGTCAAAGGACTGCCCTTGTCCTCAGAAGCATTACCACTATTACCAAGGAGATCAGGGCCTTCAAGCTACTTAACCCCATGAATTTCATTGCCTGATCTTAATGATTTCATTTGGTTATGTAAAGCCCCATGTATTTCATTGCTTGATCGTTATGTAAAAGGTTACACCTTCTATGGAAGTTTAGAGTTGAAAATTTAAAGGCTATCATCATATTTTTGTCTTGAAGATCTCAATGTTGTGAAACTAACTATTGTCCCTTGCTTTGCAGTTGACAAAGAAATCATGTAATAAAATCAACATTAATGTTGACATATGTAAAGGAAAAATTTGTCAATATAATATCTTATTTCAATAAGTGTATGCTCATTATGATATACCATAGAAAAGTACATTTTTGGAATGAAACAACAACATTTAGATCACTGAAAAAAATGTCTCTGGATCAAATAAATGGTTTCCATTCATTGAATAGAATTGCAATTACAACCGGAATATTCATCTCTTAAAAATATTTGACTCTTCATGAGCAGATCCTCTGGCATGATCGAGAGAGATCCAAAGGTACCTGCCAGTAGATGAGAGATTAAAATAAATGGAGCATATGTACAAGACCAGAACTCTTGAGCAGAGCAAACTAGTCATCAAGATTGAGAAATCTCAAAAATATGTTGCTCATCTGAGTCAAGAAGGCCCATGTGAAGCAAAAGCTGAGGCAATAGAAATGAAATATGCTATACAAATACAAGAGTAAGTTCAATTTACAGAGAATATTGAGAAGAGTAAGTTCAATTTAAAGGGAGGAATGAGAAGCATTACAGGTAAGAGTCTCAGAAGTAGGCCATAACTCGTTAACTTGGGGATGGTCATGGAGAGGCCTAATTATTTACAAGGCGAGGTGGCATGAATACATATGAGGATAAAGGTATAATCATGCATAGATGTTAATATTGGAGGAATAATCAAGGGTAGGCGAGGTGGCATGAATACATATGAGGATAAAGGTATAATCATGCATAGATGTTAATATTGGAGGAATAATCAAGGGTTCCAGCTCCTTCCCATCCCATCCATTGTTTTTTTTTCAACTTAAGAAATGGAGCTTGAAGTAACTCAAACATATCTTGTTTTGCCTGTGATTGGACCATCAAATCTGTGAAGTTCAACCCTCCCCACATCCTCTAAACTAATTGAGATTACTTGTATTCTTGTTAACGAAGAAAACTAAAAAAATCAACATTAATGTTGACATATGTAAAGGAAAAATTTGTCAATATTAATATCTTATTTCAATAAGTGTATGCTCATTATGATATACCATAGAAAGGTACATTTGTGGAATGAAACAACAACATTCAGATCATTGATGGTTTCCATTCATTGAATCACTGATGGTTTCCATTCATTGAATAGCATTGCAGTTACAACAAGAATATTGAACTCTTAAAAATATTCAGCTATTCATTTAAGAGCAAATCCTCTGGCATGATGGAGAGAGATCCAAAGGTTCCTGCTAGTAGATGAGAGATTAAAATAAATAGAGCATATGTACAAGATGAGAACTCCTGCCAGTAGATGAGAGATTAAAATAAATAGAGCATATGTACAAGATCAGAACTCCTGAGCAGAGAAAATTAGTCATCAAGATTGAGAAATCTCAAAAAGATGTTGCTCATCTGAGTCAAGAAGGCCCTTGTGAAGCAAAAGCTTAGGCAATAGAAATGAAATCTACTATACAAATACAAGAGGGTAAGTTCAATTTACAGAGAGAAATGAGAAGCATTAGAGGTAAGAGAGAGGAATGAGAAGCATTAGAGGTAAGAGAGAAGCATTAGAGGTAAGAGTCTCGGAAGTAGGCCATAACTCGTTAACTTGGGGATGGTCATGGAGAGGCCTAATTTTTTACAAGGCAAGGAAACATGAATACAAATGAGGATAAAGGTATAATCATGCATAGATGCTAATTTGGGAGGAATAAAAATCCAAATTCCAAAATACTAAATTTATTTATATATTTAAAATATAAAAAATTAATATCTTATTCAAAATTACCTGCTCAAATCTCTCAAATCTCTCATAAAACAAAGTGATTGCACACTTTATTATTTGTATAATAATATATTTAAAACAAAATGACTGCACACTTTCTTATTTGTATGATAATATGTTTTAAAATATTTAAAAAAAATCAGAATATATTCCAGATTAAATTATTTGATCATAGCGTTTTTTTGGAGAAGGCCATGCAAAATTTCACATTAAAATATTTTAGAAGATTTTGGTGCTTTGTTTTATAAGATATTCATCTATATATTTTAATGACATCATTCATTATTGATGTGAGCATTTCTTTTCACTAGGGAGAGATTCAGTATAAGCATTTGGAATCTATTTTATAACTGTGCGCAAGATCACTTCAAAAATGTACAACAGAAAGGCATCAAAGTGATCTTTGGTAGCGTCATGAATTCATCCATCATGTCATGTGATGTAGCGTACTATGAGATAAGTTTTAAATTTTTATCGGATTTTAAAATTTAATGGTTTAAAATATTTCAATATATAAATAAATTTAATATTTATTTTTATTTTTGTTATTTTTATAATTATAATCATAGAGTACAATTTAAAGCTGGAAAAAATCTCGATTAAATTTAACATGCTAAATTGACTAGACAAATATAATAAACTAGTGCTAAAAGCAATTTTAGAATATTAAAAGCAAAAAAATTGACATGATCATAGAGTACAATTTAAAGTTTAAACAATTCTCTATTAAATTTAGCACAAAATTGACTGGACAAATACAATAAACCAGTGTTTAAAGCAATTCTGGAATATTTCAAAATAAAAATTAAGACATGATCACATTGAAATCCTTCCACTGGGAAGTATAATCCATTCTCAGAATTTTGATTTCACCGCTGGTAACCCGAGGAAAGGTTCAAATACCATGAGGAAAGGTTCAAATACCATGTTTATGATGTTTTCTAAGAACTCAAGACCAATGCTGTATAATCGCATCCATATTCTTTCGTGCCAAGAGGGGGGGCCCTATTCATGTGGCGTTCGCAGTACTTTAAGAAAGTAACAAAAAAGAATCTTTGAAAATGATCAAACTCTGTAAAATTTAAAAAATATCATTAAATCTACAAATAAAATATTCAATTTAATTATTTTCATTAAAAATAACTAAGACAACTTTTTTTTTAAGTATTTTAATAAAACTCATTTTATGAGTCCCATTTTCAAGAAACAAAGAAAGAAACCCTAAACATCCAGTTACATAAAATCACAGAAAGAAACACTCTAATCAGCCAGTTACATAATATCACAGAAAAAATACAGTAAGAACTAATCCCTTGAAAATGTTCAAATTCTGTGGACTCTCGAAAATATTTGAAATCTGCAATAAAGATATCCAAGAATTTGGCAAAATTTTAAGCATAAAGAATGGCTGCGGAAGCCCACTGGAAAGGGTAGAGAAAGGAGACTTCAGTTATGTCGTGAGCGAGCGGAGTAACTTCACCCTCGTCGGGATCATCGTGGTGCATCAGAACCAGCACCTTGTCCCTGCATGCAAAGAACCGAACCTCCCTCTTTGGGAAAGAGAAAGCAAACTTTTCCGAATACAAACAGTAAGCTCAGGCAGCACGAGGACACAGGCCATCACGTACTTGAAAATCAACACCTGGCGTTCCAGTTCCTGCCGCTACGCTGGACTGAAGGGAGGACATACTGTTGTTCTGACAACATGCATTCCTAGTCCCGTTTCCATTCCTCCCGTGTCTCTTCCCCTTGCCATTGACGACACATGCATCCCTCGTTGGAGGCATTATACACAAATCCATATTATACCTTTGCTCAAGAAATCACCACTCGAGTAGCTCTCAGCCGGGCTGCTTGTTAAATGGATTTGGATAACGATGTAGATCTTTATCTCGAATTTCTGGCATTGAATCTTATGTAGCATGGTAAACTTCTGGGTGTCAATCTTGATCAACCACTATTGGAATGTGAAAAAGGATTATATACATTAACTTAAAGCGAATCTCTAAAATTACTGACCGAAACCGCCAAAACCAGAAGAAAGATATCGCACCTTAACAAATGTGTAGTTCAGCGGAAATATCATAGATACAGTTTCAAATCGGTAGTTAAAAAAAAAACACAGGGGAAAACGAATACACCATTACAGAGAAAACAAAAAAGACTATATGCACTGCCAAAAGAAAACTCTTATGACTCAAATTTTCCCTGCCGCAATCGGTTTTAAGAATTCGTGGCATATCAAGAAAATCGCACACTATATGAACCCGAAACATGTGAAATAGGAGATACGCCTGGCGTTCCAGTTCCTACCACTGCGCTGGAATGAAGGGAGGACGTACTGCTATTCTAACAACATGCGTTCCTAGTCCTGTTTCCATTCTTCCCGTGTCTCTTCCCCTTGCCATTGATGACACATGCATCCCTCGTTGGAGGCATTATACATAAATTTGTAACTAATTTATAACTATTTTGGTCCAACGCTTGAAATTTGTGTAATCGTCTAACATTTAATCGTATGGTGCACAAGATGCCATGTAGGCAAGGAGGGGAGTTGATTTCAGAGGGAAACGCCTTACGGCGTAATTAATCACACATCATAAATTATTAATTTAATTATTAATTATATTTTTAAAATAGTTTAAATTATCACATATCATAAATTATTTTAATTTAATATTATTATTTTAAATTTGATCATTATTTTCACCCAAAACTTTTACTATTGGTCTTATCTCACGCTAACCAAAATCTCGGGGACAAAGAATTAATATAAAGAATGTTAAAAAAAAGGAATTCGTAACTTACAACTTCACATCTTTTCTCAAGATCATCTCTTGCATGACTGTAAATTGACATATAAATCACTGCAAATTTATTAGATATTAATTGTTTTTTTATTGGTTGAAATTCACCCAACACTTTTACTATTGGTCTTATCTCACGCTAACCAAAACCCGGGGACAAAGAATTAATATAAAGAATGTTAAAAAAAAGGAATTCGTAACTTACAACTTCACATCTTTTCTCAAGATCATCTCTTGCATGACTGTAAATTGACATATAAATCACTGCAAATTTATTAGATATTAATTGTTTTTTTATTGGTAACTTGCAACTTCACATCTTTTCTCAAGATCATCTCTTGCATGACTGTAAATTGACATATAAATCACTGCAAATTTATTAGATATTAATTGTTTTTTTATTGGTTGAAATTGCTAACCGATCATAAGAACTCGTAGGTAAGATGTGTATGTTTTATTAGTGGGCGCAATGATTTAACTGTTAAGTCTATAAAGATATACATATTCTATCTCTCTAGTTTTGAACTATGACCTCTTAGGAAGAAACACGTGTTTTTAACCATTAACCCACTCAAACTATTATATTATTTCAAATTTAATAGATAT
>APFE030323073.1:4928-57219 GCA_000404065.3 Pinus taeda
GTTCCATGGACCCGTGTTGCCCCTGGAATCCCAAAAAAACGTCGTTTAGGGCCTCAAAACGGCTCCGGAAGTTCAAGACCCGAAAAACTGCTAAAAATAGTAAGTTGTGCTACAATTAAGGAAACTGAAAATGCTGAGAAAGACAATGGTGGGGGTCCATGTGGACTTGGCAGGTGGCCACCAATATCCACCTGGATCAGAAACCTACTTAATTGATCAAGGAATGTTAAGCTAAATGATACATGAGCATACACATTTAGGGAAAAAGAACCAACAATTGTATATTAATAGAAAATAAGGGGAAGCATACAACCAAGCCTTGATGTTGATAGGCTCTCCTTGAAAAGTCCAAGCTAAGCTCTCGAAACCAAATGAGTAGCATATAGGCACAATCTTAGCATAAGGGTGCAAATAGACATAGACTAACCATTTGGGAATGGGAGAGGATGAATATATAGGCAGGGAAAGGTAGTTAGGATCTCTCCAAAAATATGAGTAGGCCCTCATCTCAAGGAGGTAGCTCATAGGGATAAGACCAAGAGGCCAAGTTGGGAGAATTTGACCTCATCTATGTCGAACAACCTCCAACTTTCCATTCTAGAAGCTTCTAGATCATGAAGCTTCTCATCCTCTTTGGGAAAATTTCCTTTTTGGGATCATCGCAGGTATACAAGTGAACACAGTGATGCCATCACGGGACGAGTATAATACAATAGGCAACCATCGCAGTTTTTAGTCTCATAAGGGTGATGATTCTCAAATTAGGGTTTTAGAGCTATTTCCTTCAGGGGAAGCTCAAGGCATTTTCCAATCAAAGTCTTAGGAAGGATCTGAACTGCATATATGAATGAGTACACTGCATGATGCTCATGTTTCGAGCACTTCGGGGTATGTCACAGGGAAGTGCAGGAGGTGTGACAAAATATTGTGTAACAACATGTAGGTATGTTGGTTAGTTTTTGTTATAAGCATTAGGGTTACTGATATTCTTGTCATTCTATTATTATTATGATTACATGTATGATACATGCTAGTTGATTAGTGTAGTCATATGCACATGTGGCAGATATTTATGAATGATAGTAACCTATGGTTGTATGCATTTCTATTGTTGTTTTATGATAGTTAAATGTTGATGAGCATGTTATATGTTAACTTCTTGTTGTTATATGTTAGTTAATGATTAGGGTTATTGCATTAAGATCTTGATGTTATATGTATCATGCTAAAATATTTGATTGGCCTATGCAGATGGTTATGGTTATGACATTAAGGGATGAGTTTGACTATGTCATCTATTTGATGTTTGAGTGTTTGATTATGTTATCTAGTTGATTTATTTAACATGGTATGTTTGCAAGTTGGTTGAATGTTTGATGAATTGCATAATATGACTATGTGTATGTAAGATTGCCTGGAGGAATGATCTTGTTTTAAGATGGTTTTACTCATAGATATGTGTTGAGATATCTTATATGTACTTGAGTGTAAGTAGGTGATAGTTGTAGCATTATGTCTAATGACTATGAGTTGACTATGTATTATGGCATGATTGTTAGTCATGGTAAAGGTTGATTTCAAATTAGTAGATATGTTGTCTTGATCTTTGGAACATGTGGCTCACATGTGTGTTCAGTTACAAGGAAACATGATTGGCACAACAAGGTAACATAGTTGATATATTGTTATATTTATTTACGCACTCATAGTTATGTGTTATAGAAGTATTATACAAAGAATTGCATGGCAAAGAAATTCCCATGGAACCTTGAAGGCTCAATTTGAGCTTTCCCTTGGAAGCACTAGGAACCCATGGGGATTGAGTCATGGTGTATGTTGAGAGTATTTTGCATTCGGTGCCTTATCATTTTCTTGTGCTTGATTTGAATTTTTGTTATGTCTAGTGCATGAGCATGCCACTTTGTTTGCAATGTCGTATTGTTATTGGTTTTCATGATTTTCTTCTTGTTTGTTTCTTGTTCTCGCTTTTTATGTTTTGAGGGTCATGGTGATTGGTTGGGAAAGAAGAAAGTTGGTGGAACTCTGGGAGAGATATGTGGAACCCAACATGTAATGAAGTACTCAGATGAAGTTGGTGCATGTGTAAGGGCAGCTAAAGGTAAGAGTATGACAGTCGGCTAAGTTGGTTGTGTCCATTAGCGTAAATGGATGGTGGCAGGACAATCATGAGAAATCCAATAGGAAAGGTAAAGTGAATGGACATGAGGCATTCGATTCCTTGGCTATGTTGAGAATAGTTTTTCTCAATGTTGTGCATGTTGTGCATGGATAAAGGGATTTTTATTAACCTTGACCTTATGATATTTGGTAATTATGTTGTGATCATGTTTATACTAATGTTTATATATATGCATGTATATATGTATGTATGTATGTCGTTGTCTGATAGGATCGTGATTATTTTATGTTTATTTTTATATGTGTATATATATTTATTTATGCATACCATTGTCTGACAGGGGCATCAGGAATTGTTCTTGTGGAGGAATTATTGCTTATACAGGCGAATGGCATAAAGAGATTCCTTGTTCATGAGGAATCAAGTGGGAAGAGTAGCCTGATAGATCTTTGAGGTCAGTATCATGTGGATATGAATTGATATTATGTGATTATAATATGTCGATGTTTATGTTATGGATAGGCTAATGTTGATAGATATATCCATGGAATGAAAACAACGCGATCCGAGGCATGCTAGGATAAGCATGGATGGCGGAGAGACACTGGAGGCAAGGTTGCTTGGTAAAGGCAGTGTGGTCTTGGATGTGCATTGCTATTATTGTGTATATGTTGTGCATATTGTATATTCAGTGATTGTACCTATGGTGTTGTGTGCATATTTTATATGCAGTGTTGGGTATAGATGGTGCTATGTACATGTTGGATATGTGGTGTTGTGTACATATCGTACTGTGCGAATGATGGATCTGCATTGTTGTGTGCATATGGTGTTGTGCGCATGTTGGATATGCAGTGTTGTGTACATATCATGCTATGTACATGTCGTATATGCAATGCTATGTACATATGGTATTGTGTGCATGTTGTACAAGTGGTACTATGTACATATGGTGTTGTGTGCATTAATGTACATGTGGTGTTGTGTGCCTATGGTGTTGTGTACATGTTGTAAATGTGGTGTTGTGTGCAGTAGGTATTGTGTACATGTCGTGCATGTGATGATGTGTACATGTGGTGTTGTGTACATGTCGTGCATGTGGTACTGTGTACATGTGGTATTGTGTACACATTATACATGTGGTGCAGTGCACATGTGGCAATGTGTACACATTGTGTAAGTGGGCTTGTGTACATGTGATGTTGTGCAGGGGGTGTTGTGTACAGGTGGTATTATGTACATGTTGTATACATGGTACTGGTGTACATGTGGTATTTTGTGCATGTCATACATGTTGTGCTGTGGGCATGCAGTGGTATGTGCATTATGTAGTCATGGTATCATGACATATGTATTCATTGTGTTGTACTTTGTGTACGTATTTGTGTTGTGTTGTACACCGAGTGTAGGTATATGTATTGTATTGGTGTACACCAAATGTAGGAGTATGTATTGTGTTGTGTTTTACACTGGGTGTAGGTGTATGTGTGATATGTCAGGTATAGATGCATGTATTGCATGGTGTTGTGTTTCGTGTGTGGTTGTATGTGTGTGATGCACATTATGTGTATGTGCACATGGTTGAGGAGAAGGCACTGTGTGTTTTTCGAGTGTGGCAACTGATCTAGTGTGTGTACGAAATAAGGACAAAGGTATAATCTAAGGATTGATTAAAGGATAAGTATTAGTGTTTTATTCAATTTTATTATGCATGTGATTTATGATTATGGTCTATGATGATTACATGTTATCTATGATTTTGGTTTATGATGGTTACATGTGATTTATGATTTTGATCTATGATGGTTGTGTTTTGAGCTAACCTGATGTGATATGTTTGTACATGATGATTTGGTCAAATATGTTATTCTGACTTGTTGTAACAGGAAGCAAATAGAATTACAAGTGTACCTTGTTAACGGGCCACCAATGAGGTATGATTTGAAGTTATTTCGATTTATTTTAAATCTAATGGAAATTATGTGCTTGTTACAGGAAAGCATGAAATGGCCAATTGGGTGGTCGAAATTGATGGCAAGCATTAACAACAACAACAAAAGGAATTGGAATAGGCAGCAGTATGTCAGTACATCATTCAGCAGTAGGGCCATTGTGGGACACTAGTACCCAATAATGTCCATTGATTTCCATGAGCATGCTATGACTGGTATGATGATTTTAAGGTAGAGATATGCCTTGGTTTTTTTCACCTTCTAATGCGAGGAAACCTTGCCAATGGATGGATTGCCTGGTATAGAGGATGTCGGGGAACTTGGAAGGTGAGTGACTACATGAAAGGGATGACCGAATTACCTGAGGGATCTGTAACAGAGAAGGGAAGGCCAGGGATGGATTTTTTTTGGTCATTAGCATTTCCAGATGGAATCAGATGCACATTAGGAGTGTGCCCTGGAACAATGGCCCGATAAATTTTCGCTGAGAAGAAAAGTGGCATAGGATTATAGCGCTAAACATTGGATGCATATTTGACCTTGCAGTGGATTTTGGACTTCCTGGGAAGGAGGTGAATCTTGGTATTACCTTGAGGATGGAGGTGTAAGACCATGGATTCCCTTGTTGCAGATGCAGGCATCATATCCTTTTATTTGATGGTTGAGTAAATTTGCATATGTGTATATTATTGTAAATATTGTATCGAGTTGGATTTATAAAGCTCCATATACAGTATGATTATTGGTTGGGTGAAGAAAATGTGTATGTGTGTATATGTGGTTGTTATTGTAAATACAATAATGAGTTGTGTTATAAAGCTTCAATAAACTATATGTTTGGCATGTTTTAGCAGATGGTCATTGAAAATATTGCAACGAGCTATGTTATAAAGCTCCATGGGTAGTATGTTTTGTTTTCAGCAGTCTTGCTGGTTATAGGTATCATTGAACACTAAGGACATGTAAAAAGTTAATAAAGGAAATATATATAAGACCATGGTCATGGGACATGTATTCTAAGTTGAATGGTGGGAAAAAACATCCTAGTGTGGACTGTCACTTTGGTTTATTATGGCTAACGAAATTGGCAAAGGAAATGGAAAAACCCTTGCAAAGGAAAACTGGTATTTTTGGCACATTTATTTATGGAAATTAGGAGAAAAGGAAGGTGAAAGGTCACATGTTGCATGCGAGGAGGAAAATAATGGAAAGAAAATAGAGGCCTCATTGATCAAAAGGCTTTTTAGGATCAATGGGCAGGTTGGTCAGTGAAAAATTTTGCTCAAGCTTTTGCTCAGGCTTGGTCAGAGTTACCTTTTGTCAGTTCATTTTTGGAGCTCTCTCTCTATTCTCTCTCTCTTTCACTCTTGGACACCTATAGTTTTCTTGGAGCATTTCAGCATTGGATTAAGAAAGGTAAAGGAGGCAAAGAGGAAGCAGAGATCAAGCAAGGAAGAGCAAGATCAGGAAACTACAATAGGATTCTTTGCAGGTATCAATTTGCATGTGTGGTTTCCTTGCTACATTTGGCATGCATGGTGTTGCATGTGTGTTCTTTGTTCTATTTTTTCATTGGCATGGATTTTTCTAGGTGTGACAATGTTTTTCAGCCTAGCATTTCCATTTCCAGATAACCATGGTGTGATGGGTTCTCATGTTTTGGTTGAGATAGATTGTCGTATGGATTCAAAGCTGAGTGAGGTGGATATATGAATAAAATAACACATGGCCTAGTAACTCCTGAATTGCACTGTGGATTCTGGTAAAGCTAGATTTTGTGTTGCCTTGGTGGACCTAGGAATCCTCAACTCATGCATTGCGGGATATGCGGTAAAGCCTAGTGGTGGGTTCTCTCCATAAGGCTTAGTAATCCTAGAATGGGATATACGATAGATCCTGGAGAGTAGAGTTTTGGTTAGGGCATAGTGATCCGATGTGGATTGTGATAAAGCCTAGAGGCTAGGAGACAGGAAAATTCCACACGGTGTAGGTGGGGAAATCCGATGGAATCCATGATTGTTTTAGCCTAATGATATGGTGGATATCATGGTAAATCATGTTATTACATGTTTATTGTTTTGGCATAGTGATCTGGTGTGGATTGCAATAAATATCAGTTTCTATTGATGAGGGTGAGGTGGTTCAACCTCGGGATGCCCTGGTTGGTTCTTTTGGTTTGAGTCCCACATTCGTGCTTGGAATATGGCACGGGGGTGATTGGATGAAGAGAGATTTGGCTCAACCAATCTATGGTCGGGTGGAATGTGGTAGATCCATACCGGGTTGGCTTTTGAATTCATTAATAAGAGGTTCTATCCTTGGTATTTTATGTGTAAATGCATTGGTTTATATGTGGATTCTTTGCCTAATGTATCCTTGATATTTTTTTTTGTTATTATGTTGGTTATAAGCATGTATGATAGTGATGATGTATGGCTCTCATGTTTTTATTTGTAAATGAATGAAAAATGTATCTATGACCTAATAGATGATAATGCAACTAATGATATAAGGGAACACTGCTTCTTAGTGATTCTCAAATAAGTATGAAACCCCTATGCTCAAATATGTTGTTTGAACCTGTAGATTACATATTTGTGACATGTTTGATGAAATGTCTGTCATGGCTAGGAGGGGTCCAGTTTAGTCCTTTTTGATGTTTTTGCAAATGTATATGTGTTCCGCTATGAAATTTCATTTCTGAACCTATCATTGAGTTATGGGCAATGACCTGGGCTATGGGCCTGAAAAAGTGGCACAAATCCTAAAGTCATAGGTACAGGAGTGAGGAGAAAAGTCCCCAGATGCACCCATGCCTTGACGTGGGAGTGACTATAGCCTCCCAAACACACCCTTGTCCATATCAAGGGAGCGTCCAAGGGTTTAATGGTCTAAAAACTCAATGGGACCCAGAGACTAGTCATGGTGTCTCTCTCTCTCTCTCTCTCTCTCTCTCTCTCTCTCTCTCTCTCTCTCTATCTCTCTCTCTTTTCCCTCTCGCTCTCCACTCTCCCTCGCTCTCTCTCCATTGCTCTCTTGTCACTCCCTCTCTCTCTCCACCTTTCTCCTTCTATTTTTTTCTTCTTACCTCCCTCTCCCACCCCCTCTAATACCACCTCTCTTGAGTCCAATCTCTCTTCCTTCCTCTATCTCCCTTCTCTCGCACCTCCCTTTGTCTCTCCTTCCCCAACCTCTCTCTCTCTCTCTCTCTCTCTCCCCTCCAACTATAAGATTATCTCCCTCCCCCTCTCCTTCTCTCTTTCCCCTTCATTTATGTGTCTCCATCTCTCTCTCTTCCCCTTCTCTCCATATCTCTCTCCTCTCCTATTCTCTCGCTTCCCTCCTCTCCTCTCTCCTTCACTCTCTCTCCATCTCTCCTCACTCCCTCTCTCTCTCTCCACATCTATCTCTCTATCTTTGTTCTTTCCTCCCTCTCTCTCCCCCTCCAACTCCATCTCTCTCTCCCCCTTTCTCCTTCTCTCTCTCCCCTCTCTCTCTTCCTTCCTCCTCTCTCCCACCTTCCTCTCTCTCTCCTCCCTCCAACTTTGTCACTATCTCCCTCCCTCTTTCTCTCTCCGTCCCCCCCGCCCCCTCTCTTAAATTTGATCACACGGTATTGTGTTTAAGAAAGTATATAAATTTGAAAAACTTAAATGGTTGTAAAATATTAAATCTATATTCTGGATCAATCATGTCAAAGAAAATAAAATAATAAAAAACTTTAAAAAATCATGAATTATATTTAATCTATTATTGTTAGCCACTTTGCTTGCTCTCATCCTTGGGATCCTTATCTAATATGGATCTATGTTGGTTCTTATAGAGAGAGAGAGAGAGAGAGAGAGAGAGAGAGAGAGGGATTCTCATTTTAAATTTATTAAATCCTTAATTTAATTTCTATGCGATTTTTTTTAGTAGTTGTGATGATAGAAGGCTTAGATATATCTCAAAAGTAATTGTAACCTTTTCCCTTTTATATTCAATTAAAAAAATGTTATAAAATAAAACTAAAATAAAATATTTTTACTATGAAATAAGTTATGTTTTGCAGCATGTGGTATTGATAAGCCATGGTATTGTAACAAAGCCTATTTACGAGTTGACAATATCCATGGTAAAGTGGGGGTGAATATCCATGGTTAAGGATATTTTCATATTGTTATAAAATATTTTGATTGTGAAATAAGTTATGTTTTTTAACATCTAGTATTAATAAGCCATGGTATTGGCTCATGCTATTGTAACAAAGTCTATTTTTTACAAGTTAATAATATCCATTGTTAAGAATCTTGTCATAATGTTATAAAATATTTTGGTTATGAAATAAGTTCTGTCTTTTGGGCTTGTGTCATTGATAAGCCATGGTATCGGCTCATTGTATTGTAACAAAGCCTATTGACAAGTTAATAACAAAATCAAAATATAACAAATTTAATTTTATTGTTTTTATCAATTTAACTTTTTATTATTAATTGAGCCAACATTTAACTTCTTCTTCTTCTTCTTCTTCTTTAGCCGACATTTAAAATTATTTACATACTTACATTACACCTACACATATACCCTATATTGTGCTATAGAGAATTTCTTAGCGCAATTAGATCCAAGGTCAATCAAAATGGAAAGAACTTGATCACAAAGCTTACCTTACATCTCAATAATAGATGTCTAATGATCAACCTGCCTATTATCCACCACTGCATAAATCCAAGGAATACTTTTCCCAACATATCCAACTATCTATGTCTCCTTATCTGAGGCCTGCCACCTTGATGTGGTGGCTAATATGTCTTGTGATACTCTCCACCACAAGTCCAACACTACAAAGGCTTCCTTCCATCTCCTTTTTTCTACTCCTCGGGCTGAGATCCATGTCCTCTATCAACTGCATTGAAATTCTTATGAGGTGATATATTCTCCTTATCACCTACGTCCTGAGTCCTTCCTCGCATCTTAGCCCACTTTCCTTTAGTCTTCTCATTTCCTTTCCAATTCAGCTTAGGCACAGACTTTCACTTTGACTGATCATAATAATGCTTCAACTTCCCGGTGACTTCATCCAATGACCGAGGCTCATCATACTCAATCCAATCTTTGAATGCTAAAGGAAATCCACTAATGAACCTTTGAACTTTTCTTCTTCTCATCCTTAAGATAAGTCACATACCTCAACAACTACAAAAACTTAGTCATATACTCTTCCTCTGTCATGGAACCCTTCTTCAACTCATAGAATTCCTTATCCTTTTTCATAATATCTCGCAGACAAGTACTTCTTCCTGAAGAGTCTTTTAAACTCATGCCAACTAATATCCTCTACCTTGATGCCTATGACACGCTTCACGTATTCCCACTAGTTATTTGATTTTACCTTGAGACTAAAGATCGTTATCTTAGTTTTTATATTCTTTGAATAATATGCAATTTGAAGAACTTCTTCATCCCAAGTACTAGGCATGCTTTTGCATCTTCTAGTTTCTTCACATCCCCATCAAAAATAGGAAGCTTGGATTTATTGAACTCCTCTGGCAAATATTTCTTCTCACTCTTCCTGTAAGGATGTTGGCAATAATGATGATGATGTTTCTCAGAACCAGAACTAGAATAGAATCCATGAGTGCTAGCCTGCCTATCAGGTGTATCCAAATATCTTCCACCTCTGACTGTATCATATATGTCCAACATGTATCTTGATCAAAGGCTGCTACCATATGCCCCATTATTATTTTCCTCTTGTCCATGACTGATCCTCAGTTATCCCTGCTTTTTCAAATATGAAAGATTTTAATGGATGAATGCATTAAATTCTACTTTCTTTTCCCGAGCTTTAGCAAGTATTTTTTGTCTCGCAATCAATCTGTTATTATCTACCTTGCAACTTATGATTTTTTCCTTCAAACTTCTCAGTATATGATATATTAGAAGAGTACTCTTCTCCTTGTTGCTCAACTGACTTGTCCCATTCCATTGAATTCACATTAGGATTGTAAGGGGAGTTATGTGAATTGTACTCCACCATTTTTCTCTTCATCTCTGATCTTCTATCTCCTGCAAACATGTCATGTTAGATAAACCAAGTAGAAATCAAAATCAAAATCATACCTCAATGTATTTCAGGGGAGGCTATCTCGTATGCACATTCAATCTAGATTAGCACGATATAGATACATAATGACATCAACATATCAACATCATGCATGATAATACAAAACTGTAATATTGACCGCCACAATGCATGCATAGCAAACATATTGACAACTAACATGCATGCATAACAATTACATCTACCTTGAGGTTCACTGTTGCAACCTTGCTCTGATACCAATTTGTAATGTGCCTCCTACCACATTTACCACTTTTACAATCTCACCAGGGTAAACATGAGATGAGTGTCATTATGACATGGCTCGACCTCCAAGCTCCAGTTGTCGAAATGAGACTGACAAACTGACAAACAAATGATAACCCACAAGGACTACAGACAACTCAGGAGCTTTCACACCACCGTAGGTGATCAATCCTTGAGTTGGTGCTATTTTTCATAGAGTTTACCCCCCAACCACACCCTTGACACTTTGTTCATGTGGTTGGATGGTTGTAACTACACACACAAGCCTGACTGCCAGCTGTTATGACCCAAAATCCCCAGTTTAGAGCATGTAGTCGCGAAATCTATGCCACTTTTCAAAGCAAGCCTCTAGACCACAACCCAAAACTTCTTGTAACTTTCCAAAATCATGATTAAGATGACAAAAATTCTAAACATTCAAACTTGAGCAAGATCTTGACCAGGGCTTGCCTAGTACACAACTAACATTTTTTCACACATATGGTAAACATGAAAACTATAGGTCTTGAATGCATATCTGACCATAAACTTTTGAATTTCATATGAGAATCACAAAGAAGGCTCCAAGACTCTCTAACTAACTACAACAACACTTCTTAGTCCATTCATTCATCAACCATCCAGTAACTTAAAAAATCATGAAAAAGAGCCATAGCTAGAGCACATCATATAACTTGGTATATAATCATAAAACCAAAATAAAGACCATAACAAATCAGCATAATTCCAACATGATAAATAGTACAAGTGTTCATAGATCATAATAGGAAAATAACTCATATTAACATATGAAAATGCCAACCAAGTTAGGGACTTCCACGTACCACCCTGCCATAGATTGGGATGAACCAAATCTCTCTTTCAACCAATCACCCCTGCACTATTCCAAGCATGAACGTGGTATCATATGGGTTAAACCAAAACAAAACCAACCAGGGCTTCTAGAGGCCAAACGACATCATCCCTTAACCACAGTGATCTCACCTACACGGTCAAGAAATCACTAACATCAACCAGATCGGTCTTTACCCAAGTTGTGCAGGGCTCCCAGAACTAGTAACTCAACCCACAAATAATTCAAGGCTCTAGAGAATTTGTCCCAACCCATGGCTCCAGAGAATTTGTTCCAACCCATGGCTCCAGAGAATTTATTCCAACCCATGGCTCTAAGGACTAGTAACTCAACCCATAAGGCTCCACAGCGTTTGTCCCAACCTACAAGCTCCATGAACTAGTAACTCAACCCAAGTTGTTTCAGGGCTCCAGAGCATTTTTTCCAACCCACAACAATAAGGAACTTGAGAACCAAGCAGAAAAACAAGTGGGAAACCCACAACACCATGGTTATTCAGGAAATGTTGAGGAAATGTTGACACACTGCCAATCCAGGCAAATCTCCATGCCACTGACAAAACATAACTAAGGAACCACATACATATACCATGCATCCAAAAATAAGCAAGGAGATCACACATGCAACTTGTTACTTGCAAAGTAAGCCTGTTGTGGTTGTTGATCTAACTGTCTCCTAACGTTTCCTTGCTTCTCTTTTCTTTCTTTCTCTAATTCAAGTGAATGCTAGAGTGCTCCAAGAATGATCTAAGTGTGCAAGAGTATGAGAGAATGAGAGAATGAAAGGAGAGAGCCAAAACTAAACTGACAAAATTTGTGCCAAAAGCTGTGAACTATTTCTCTTATGCCTTTTTATTATTGATGTCTCATTTTTCTTCATTTTCCTTCATTTTTCCTCTAACTTCCCTTGCACGCAAATATGTGTCTCTTCACCTTCCTTTTCTCCTATTTTCCTTTATTTCCATAATAAAATTTCATTTAATGCCTCTTTTCCTTTGCTAATGTCTTTGTCAATTTCCATAGCCATTAATTAACCACAAGTGATGCCCATTAAAGTGCTTTCCCAACATTCAACTTGGAATGTGTCCCATGACATTGGTTTTATTTTATTCACATGGAAAATCAACCAAGGGATGCTACACTGACCTCATCCAAATCTCACGCACTAGACTCCTCATTTTTTAGTGCCTAGCTTTGAGTTTCTTAACTCCTTTAGTCTCATAGGCTAGAACTAGTGGCTTAGCCCAAAGGTGCTAAGGCCTTTTTCCCATGTCTCACCTAAGTTGTCTTTGTCTTTGTCTTTGTTGTCTTTGTTTTCCTTATATATTATATTTGTAAATTCTTGTATCGATGTTTAAATATTTTCTATATATACTGATATTATTTTATTAATTGTAATTGTGTAGTATGGGCCTCCTAGAGCATTACTCGATGAGGAAGAGGTGGTTGTAGTACAAGTGCTTGTTCAAGAACATGGAGTGAATATTGAGGATCAAGCTAATGATCCTATGGAAGAAGATAATGATGTTGATAACATAGTTGAAGAAGATGGGACAAATAGATTGATCCAAGAGACATTTAACAATGTTGGAATGGATGATGATGACAACTAGTATGAGGATCGTGCTTTTGATATACCTGTACTTGAGAGGGAAATACAACCTCTTTATGAAGGCTCAGAAACATCTCTTCTCTCTGTTATATTTATGCTGGTCAACTTAAAGGTGGTGAATGGTTTGCCAAACACGTGTGACACAACTCCTAAGGTATGTAATATATTTTGTGACATTTAGTACTATATATATGATAAAGAAATTATTTTTCCCATTGTTTTTAATGTTAGTACGTTGATCATAATTTAATTCATTTGTAACATGTGGATGCATCATATGTAATTAATATTGTTTAGTACATTAACCATTACTACCTCTTTTTTATGTTGTATATTATTAGGTGAATTTTTGTTACCACCATCAAATGTTTTACCTCGTATGTACCGATATTTACATGCCATTATGAAAGATATTTTAATGGAGTATCATGTTATTCATGCATGTCCTAATGATGATATTCTATATTATAAAGAACATGTGTTGAAATAAAAACTCCTGAAATGTGATGAGAGTAGATATGAAACTGATAAAGTAACAAAAAAGTTGCCTCACAAGGTTCTTCATTATATTCCCATAATTCCATCTCTACGACAATTGTTTAGGTGCAAAAACATAACACAACTTATGGATTTCCATGCAATGAATAGAAGGGAAGATGGTGTTCTTCGAATGCCTGCAGATGGATATACATTTAGGAATATAGAGGAAGAGTGGCTAGAGTTTAAAAGAGAACCTCATAATCATAGGCTTTCATTAGCAACTGATAATGTCAATCCATTTGGAGAGCCCATATCTACTTACTCGGTTTGACCTGCTTTTTTTATCAACAATAACATTCCTTCATGAATGTAAATCAAGAGGGAGCACATAATGTTGACAATGATTGTTCTAGGTATTAATTTGTTTAGAATATTTTTTTCAACACAATAACATATCACTTGTCTTATTTGTTTCATAATTATGTCTTGTATTTTTTTGTTTATTCATATATGTTCAATTATGTCTTATAATTATGTTTTATATTTTTTTATTTACTCATATATGTAGTAATTATGTATTGCATATTTATCAATATAAGGTAAGTCTAGGTACAAAGATATATTATATATAATCTATATATTATATATATATATATATATATATATATAATATATATATTATATATCTTTGACCTGGTACTTACCTAATTGATTGAATATAACAATATAGAAAAGATATATCTAGGAAACCAGCTCACAAAAAGATAGAAAGAGTAGATCAATGCCTTAGAATTCAGCTCTTCGAGGGGCAACCTCCTTTACATTACACAAATGAACAATTCTTGGATGATACAAATGACTAAACCTCCCTTCTATAAATAGGAGTCTAAGGGGTCACAACATAATCAAGCCGACATCACACTAATAACATAAGGGCACAAAAATAACAATATAGGGTTTCTATGGGGCATACTAATAACAATATGGGGACAATAATAACAATAATGGATACAATGACAATAGTAATGGGGGAATCACTAGTATTTTAGGGGCCTAACATGCCCCTCTCCTTCTGAAAAGTGTTGTCCTCAATGCTTGAGTAGTTCTGGATGCTTCCATATAAAATTCTCATCCTCCCATGTGGAATCTTCAGCAGATAAGTTCTTCCACTTAATAAGATACTCCGAAACTGATCAATTTTGTAGCTGTTGAGTTCTTGTTTTTGTGACTGCTTCTGGTTCCAATATGATTTTTCCTTCCTTGTCAAGTTCTGGCAATATTGTTTGAACTGGGAGCTTGTCGCCTATAACCTTCTTTAAACATGAAACATGGAAAACTGGGTGCACTCGGGAAGTTGCAGGAAGCTCCAATTTGAATGCCATAGTACCAATCTTTTGCAATACCTTGTACGGACCATAATACTTTGGTGATAATTTATTATCCTTCTTAGCTTGCCTGAGGGATATTTGTTTATATGGTTGTAGCCATAGGAATACCCAGTCACCTACATCAAAACTTATTTCGTTGCGATGTTGATCTGCCTATTGTTTCATTCTATTATGTGCCAATGTGAGGTTATCCTTTAAGAGTTGGAGAACTTGTTGTTGATGCTCGATGTGATGTTCCCCTGCTTGAACCTTAGAGTTTTCTCTTAAATATGATGTGATGGATGGTCAATGATATCCATAAAGTGCCATAAATGGGGTCATTTTTACTGCAGTATGGAAGGAAGTGTTATACCACCATTCAGTGAGAGGCAACCATTTGACCCATTGTGTCTGTTTATCAGATACAAAGTAAGGAAGATATCCTTCCAAACATTTTTTTACTATCTCAGTTTGCCCATTAGATTGAGGATAATAAGATGAGCTATGAGCTAACTGAGTATCGAGACAAGAAAATAATTATGTCCAAAATTTTCCAGTGAAAATGGGATCTTTTTCGCTTATAATAATCTTTTGGTTTCATTGTTTCCATAAAAGTAGTAGAAACTGTACTGGCTTTAAATGGATGTGATAATGCACAAAAAGTATGGATACTTGGTAAGTCTGTCAATTACCACATGATGACACTCTTTCCTTCGGACTTGGGTAAACCTGTGATAAAATCCATTGAAACCTCCTCCCAATGTTGGCTTGGAATGGATAAAGGTTGTAATAAGCCTGGGGTCTTAATTGTTTCAACTTCATTTTGTTGGCAAACCAAACATTTCGCCACAAACTTTCGAATATTTGATTTAAGGCCATCCCAAAAAAATTCCTTCTTAACCCTGTGGTAAGTTTTTAAAAATCTTGAGTGCACCCTAAGGGAGAAGTGTGCAATTCCATAAGAATATTTTGTTTGAGTTGGGAAATCTTACATAGGTATAAGTGATCTTTGTACCATAACGAATCATTTTTCCAGCTAAATGTATCAGATGTACTGGGATCTTGTTGTAACTTTCGAATGAGTGCCAACACTTCTTCGTCATTCTTCCATTCCTCCCTTGCTTCATTTATCCAATCTAGTTGGATAATAGAAATGGCGCACAACAATGCTTCCACATCCTCATCCTTTCTTTAGAGTGCGTCTACCACAACATTTTGCTTCCCTTTTTTGTAGATGATTTCAAAGTCATAACCCAACATCTTTGTGACCCATTTTTGTTGCTCTTTAGAGGATAATCTTTGTTCTAAAAAGTATTTAAGGCTATCATGATCCATTTTTACCTTGAAGTGTCTTCCCATTAGGTAGGTTCACCATTTCTTAGGTGCATGTAGTATTTCCAACATTTCCTTCTCATAAATAGCTTTGTGTAAATACTTTCCATTGATTGGACGACTTTCGAAATAAATGGGTCTTTCATTTTGCATTAAAACAACACCAATTCCATTTCTTGAAGCATCACATTCCATAATAAAGGTTTTTGTGAAGTCCGGTGTAGCTAAGACCGGTGCTTGGCACATTGCCTCTTTAAGATGTTCGAAGGCCTTTGTTGCTTATGGAGTCCATGAAAATGCACATTTCTTCAATAATGTTGTTATAGGTGCTCCTATTATCCCATAATTCTTAACAAACTTGCAATAATACCTTGTCAACCCGAGAAATCCTCGCAGATGTTTTATGGATGTGGGGATTTTCCATTCCTTAATGGCTTTAATTTTGCTAGGGTCTACCTTAACACCTTCATGAGATACATGATGAACCAGATATTCCACCTCTTATACTCCAAAGAAACATTTGGAGCTTTTTGCATATAATTGTTTCTCCTCCAATAGTTTGATCACCCTATCAACATGTTCAACATGATCCTTCCAAGACTTGTTGTAGATTAGTATATCATCAAAAAATACAAACACAAATATTCTAAGGATGGGTTTGAAAATGGAATTCATCAAACCTTGAAATGTAGAAGGTGCATTGGTAAGGCCAAAAGGCATCACCAAAAATTCATAATGACCCTCATGAGTTCTAAATACTGTTTTCAGAATGTCTTCAGTCTTCATTTTGATTTGATTATATCCTGAACGAAGATCCAACTTGGTGAAGTAAATTGATCCATGCAATTCATCCAATAATTAATGAATAACAGGGATGGTAAATTTATCTTTAATAGTGAGCTTGTTGTGCTCCCTATAATCCGAACACATGCACCATGATCCATCCTTCTTGTGAACCAATACTACTGGAGAAGAGAAAGAACTTCGACTAGGTTGAATTATTCCAACCTCTAGCATTTATGCAACCATATGTTCAATTTCACCCTTTTGGGCATAGGGATATTTGTACGACTTGATGTTTAGAGGAACACTTCTTGGAATCAAATGAATAGCATGATCATGATCACGAATAGGTGGGAGACCTTTGGGAGTCTCAAATACCTTGGAATGATTGTCTAAGACTTTTTAGAGTTCTGGAGAAATAGATGATTTTGATGTGGGAACCTCTAGTGAACAAAATTGTGCAATTACACCTCGTTGTTCCTTCTTTAGAACATTTGTCATACCGTTAGAGCTTATTATCTTTCCCGGTTTCCCTGCAATACCCCTTAATTCAACTTCCTTTCCTTCCACACAAAATTTCATGAAAAGTTCTTGAAAATTAAAAGCTATTGTACTTAAGGATTGTAGCCATTGGACTCCTAGTACAACATCAGCACTACCCATTGGAATGGAAAGCATTGGGCTATTCAATACATATTCTCCCATGGATAGCTTGATATTATGGCACTTTCCAGAGCAGTTTATGGTTCCTCCACTTGCAACCATCACTTGACACTCTCGTGCTGGATATAGGAAGAAATTCAATTCCTTTGCTATCTTACAATGAATAAAATTATGGGTACTTCCCGAATCAATCAACACTATTACCTTTTTCTTTTTGATATGTCCTTCTATCTTGATAGTTTGAGGAGTGGTAATTCTAGCCAATGCATTACAAGATATGGTCGGATTAATTTCTTCTTTATCTAGGGTTTGTTCCTGGAGTATATCCTCTTCTTTTGACATTTCTTGTTTCTTTTCTTCCTCCTCTTCACAATCTATGTAGAATAATTTCTTCTCAGCACACTTATGACCTTTAGTGTATTTGTTATCAAAACTGTAACAAAGCCCTTTTGCTCTTTTTTCTTCCAATTATTGTGGTGTCAATGGGCTTGTTGTTTGAGCTCTCAAAACTACTTGAATTATTCTTTCTTTGAGCTCCTTGAGTTGCCTCTTAAGCTCTATTTACTCTACTGACTCCAAAACTCTACACACATATCTACTTCTAACTATTGGGCATAATATCTTTCAACAATTGAAGATTCCTTTGACACTTGTCCCAATACTACTAACACCTCACCCAACACTAGTCATTTTTTACAAAGGCCCACTTAGCCCAAAACACCAACTCATTAAAACAACCTAACAACCTTAATAACCCAGATTCTTCTAGAATCGGGACACTTGGAATTACATCAAAATCCTACTATTTCTAATTTATAAAAATTACATTTTGAGGGAATTTCCTTGCCCTTTGGAAATTTACATGACCCTCTTGGGTCTAAACAACATTGTTGCCTAGGGGTTGATGCTCCTACATCATATAAATAAGATTAAGTGTCAATAAATTGGCCTTTAATGCCACAAATTTTCTCTAGGAATCCTTCATTATCTAAATGATGTAGAAACTTACTATTTCAATCTAGGTGGATTATCTGCAATTCTAACCAATTCATGCCTATGATGACATGATAATAGCTCAATGTTTGAGCATACAAATTAATCCTTATTGTACATTTTTTAGGTCTCAACAAACATCCCCTTACCACAAGACCAACAAACTGCTTTTCCATTTCAAGGTTACTAAAATCATCATTCTTATGTGATGCCAACCTACACTTCTATATAATATTGGGTGAAATGAAAGTTTTAGTTGCACCTAGATTATGAAAATAGAAAGCATAATGCCATTATTCCTACATTTGGTTTCAATCATTGTGCACAAAACATTAATTTGATGATTATTAACAACCATAATGATATGGTGTGAGCGATCCACATCATCAACAATAATACTTCTCTCTTGTATCGAGACAATGCCTTTGATGATGAGATCTACTACATGTATGACACTCTACTTGTGGCTTTGGACAATGACTAGTATTTCATGTTATTTTTTGAAGAGCATAATAAATTTGTTGCTATCTAAAGTGTTGATAAGGTCATTATGATATTTAGAAAATCTATTGAAGCCTTAAAGAAGCACCATATAATATATTTTCATGGCTCTATTACAACTACTACTAAAAGAGCTTAACACTTACATCGATTGAAAAAGACTTATGCATATTCTCTCCAATACACATCTGTAACAACATAAGCTCTCTACAACTATCTCCAAGATTAAAACTTCCCTAACATTCCTCCTTAACATGTTATGTCTTTTACATAACTTCACTTCACTCACAATGTCTTTTGCATAACTTCATTTCACTCACAATGAGTGGTTTCAATATGTAAATTTTTAATTCACTGATTTCAACATACTCATAAATTAATTAACTGTCATCTTCAACACAATAAAGCAATTCATAACCTTAAGCAATTCCATAAACCTAGTATCATACTTAACCATTAACATACCAACTTATCAAAACATATAATAATAATAATATTCATTTATTTGATAATGAATGAAATGACAAAAATAATTGTTATCTCCAAACTAATTAATTTTGGTTATAAAAACCTTAAAATATGCTCCAAATCAAAAAGTGGCACTGAAGAATTGCCACTTATTTTCAATGATATTCATTTTCTTGCAATTTTAATGTATTCTCTTTCATGTGGCCACTTATTTTCAATGATATTCTTTTTCTTCCGATTTTAATGTATTTTTTTTCTTGTAATTTTAATGTAGTGAGATTTTATAACAAGTTTTCTCTTAAATCTGGTAATTTTTGTTTTTTTGGTTAATTAATAAGATTGAAATGGCTAATTTTCTCCAGGAATTATATTTTCTAGAAATTTATTTAGTTTTTTTTCAAAGTTATTATAAAAATTTATTTCGGTTTTTTTAGTTATTATTTTAATATATATGATGTTAATATCGATATTTTTTTTTTTTTAATTTAGAAAAAATTGTTTTGTTCTTTTTTTTTAATAAAAAAAATTAAAAAATTGGGGTTTTTCATCCTTTGGAATTATCTGTATAGCAATTAAAGGAAAAAATTTATATAGAGAGAGATTAATTTGGCGAAACGATTTTTTACAGAATTTTTTTAAGTTAATTTTAAGCAAAATCACGTAGAGATTTAAAAAACTTGAGTTTAAGTTGTTTAATGTGTATATTGTTTAATTCTAGTTGTTTTTAGATGTTGAATCCATAGATGCATTCAAAATGTATTTTAAACAATTAAAAATCACAAACTGCTTGATTATATGAAAAAGGCTATTTCATCTCTAAGTTAGACTACGCCTTGACGAAATAGCCTTTTTCATACAATCAAGCAAGTTTGTGATTTTTGGTTGTTTACAATACATTTTGAATGCACATATGGATTCAACGTCCAAAAACAACTAGAGTTAAACAACATACACATTAAACAACTTAAACTCAAATTTTTTAAAGTCTTTACCTAATTTTGTTTATATATTCTTTTTTACTCATTAATCATTGAGATTGCATTAATTATGATGAGTATAATATTTACCTATTTCCTAATGTAATTAGGAAAATAATTTTTAAAAAATTGTGATGTGGTAAAATTTTATTTTATTAATAATTTTATTGGTGAGAAGCATTGAAGTGTTATTGCAAACAATTAATTAAAAATAGAAAAAAAAAAATGAAAAGACAAAAGTCAAAATAAAAAAACAATAAAAAAAATTTGCAAGAAAAAACACTTTTGATTTATAAAAAAACTAAAAGTTGTTTCAATCGTTTTTTCTACTTGAAACTATCAATCTTGTGAAGATATTTTAACAACATTATATGTATTAATGAATAAAATATAAATAATCATAATATTATATATAATTATTATTAACATAAGTATATAATATATATTTATTTTACTTTTTATTAGTTGTACATGATAATAACTAATATATATGAGATGATATGGACATATTATATAGTGCCAATACACTTTGATAACTATTCATATCAAAGACTTTAAATTTTGTAAAGTAATAGTTTTTTTAATAATAATAATAATAGTTATTATAATAGAGATTTTTTTCTTAATTTTTAAGATAAATAAAATAATTCTTCCAATTTTAACTATGAAAGCAATAATTCCTAACATCCTAGCCAACAAAACAATGCGCATCACCCTAGTAACTCATTGAAGTGTTATGTTGGTTGTCTTTTTCTCCTTTTAATTTTTACCAGATAAATATAAAAAATCCTATAACCTTTGACATACATAATTTTTTTAGAAAATAAAATGACTATTTATTATTACTTAAAAAAAAATTACTTTCCTTACAGTACCCATTATAACCTAAAAAATAACATTATTGTTAAACACACATGGGCAGCAAGAATAATCTGAAGGATAAAACATGAGAATACATTTTTATTAACAAATGATTTACATTTATAGTAGTAACTCATTGAAGTGTTATGTTGGTTGTCTTTTTCTCCTTTTAATTTTTACCGGATAAATATAAAAAATCCTATAACCTTTGACATACATAATTTTTTTAGAAAATAAAATGACTATTTATTATTACTTAAAAAAAAATTACTTTCCTTACAGTACCCATTATAACCTAAAAAATAACATTATTGTTAAACACACATGGGCAGCAAGAATAATCTGAAGGATAAAACATGAGAATACATTTTTATTAACAAATGATTTACATTTATAGTACATGTTGTGACCGTTGAGTTCCACATCCTAAGGTTTCTTGGACTCCTTTTGTCTATTCAGCTTCCACACTAACCCATTGAAGATTAAGTGTCCAACAATTATCATAATATAAAAATGATCAGAATCCTTTAGAATAAGATCCCGAAAATTACTTAAAACATTAAACTTTCCTAGAGTCACTCAATGACTATCCAATTCAAGATCTTGGACTTAAATACTTAGTCTAAGCTCAAGCGCACATTGTTTAATTTCTCTTTTAACCGTGCTCTAGGTTCTCTCTAGTGGCATCTCCCTTTTTCTTCGGGTTTTCAATTTATGAAATCATTTCTCATTATTTTGACATCCATCAAATTTATTCATTTGGAAAAAAATTATTGATAATAAAATTATTTGATGTGATTAATTTGAAAAATAATTTTAATGGATAATTATAAATATAAATATTAAGATATATGGTTCATAAATTCCACTCAAGATGTTTAAGTTGGACTTTTCCTCACCCCACACTCCCCCCTAAAGTGATTTCCTCTACATTTATGATTTTAGTTGTTTTTAGTGAGATTTTTTGGAAGCTTTTCCAGTGGGTTTTTCCAGTCTAATTTTTCTAAAATCGGATAAGAATTTATTGAAATCACAAGCTTGATGGGTAACCCATGCGCAATAGAAGTGCCCTAGGGGTTTTTAAGGGTGTTGTGATTTATGAAATCTTTTTAATTATGAAAATTTTATGAGGAATTGCTCAAGTGAAAAATCATTGGAATTTGAGTAAAAAAGAATTCAAAAAAAAATTGGAGTAGCAGTGTTTGAATCATGTTTTTGATGGTGGAAATAGATTCAGCACCATCAAAAACCTCTAGGGCACCCATAATCTTAAAGTTTCACCACTGTAACCTGAATTTACAAAAATCCCTAGACGTGTTATCAAAATTTCTATGATAAACACGGCAAATTGTATTACATTTTTTAAAAATATGAGATATTTTCAAATTTTAATGAATTTAGTACCTACTTCTCCATTCATAAAGGTACTGAAACACCTAAGATATCATTAAATTTAAAAAAAATTCGAAGTAATCAGAAACCTGTGGTTGAGAAAACAGGTACCCATCATATCATACTTTATATTTAAATCACTTGATGTTATCGAGAATTAGGGGTGTGCGGGCTCCCAAGAGTCTTAATCTTCAGAAGTGTACAGGATGAGGAGAAATCTGACAGGATCAGATCTTACCCGCTGGCGTGGCAACAAGAAGCTAGGCGGGGCTCTCCGCCGATTGGCCAGAGCATCGTAGGACAAGTGCTGTCGGCAACGGCCGAACACAAGTTTCCGTCAACAGATTCCCGTCAACACACGGGGAATCTGGAGGAGAATGAATGTCGACGAAATAAGGAGAAACGGGGGTTTCCTACGGTCAAAGTTAGAGGGAAATTGGTGGTGCAGGCAGCGGCAATGGCAACGGAGAAGCAGCCGGAGATGACCAGGGCAGATGGAACGCCGTCACGGAGAAAACGAGGACAAGCTCCCCATGATGACTTCAACGATGTGCAGGTTGGTGGAGGTTGTTGTTTTTGCGTTTGCTTGTCTTTCCGTTTCTTTTTCCTCCTTTTGTTCTCGGCGGTCAGAAGTCACGGAAGGAGTCGAAGACAGACAGCAAAGGTCGAATAAAGCCAAACTTTAAACGAGTTTGGGGGAAATACGGATGGATGCATTTATTGAGTAAAGTTTCAGTTTGGACCGCAGATTTGGAGTTCTTTTGACGTTTTAATTCAGGAAAACGGTGTATTTAAAGTCGGAGTCAATGATTTGGCGTAAAATTATAGGGTTAGGCATCTTTTTACTCGATTTGCGGCGGAAAATACGATTTAGCTCGTAATCTTAGGTTTTTATGTATAAAAATCGTGATGCTTTAGGATTTCAGTTGTTCATTTTTCTTTTTGTTTATATACTTTTTTCTTGGAGTTGCCAGACGTAACCGGTAATCTACCTGATTAAATAGCTTTAAGATGGGATTGCGATCACTTTAATGGTTTTTTCGGGGCGAGGGAACTCCATTTCCACAATTTAGCTTGCAAACTTAGCTTTCTGGGATAAAAAACATGATGCTTCATATTTCAGTTGTTCTTTAGTTATTTATTTTTTATATTTTTTACCAAATAGGGTAGAAATGACATTTAGATTGGAAAGTTCTAAAGATATGTTCTGGTTGATAAAAAACTTGAATGCTTTTGCATTTCCGTTGTTTTATATTTTCCCGAATTTGCCGGACGTGACCGTTAATCAACACGATTAAAGATTAAGCCTGCCTTAAGATGGAAATGCGATGTAGTGCATAAGATTAATCTTTTTGTTCAGTCCGTGATTCAGTACGAAAATAAAAAAACTCCTGTGAGCTTTCGTTATCCTTGCAAATTCTAATTTTTGGGCGGTGTTTTCTTGGTGCCTTTAAGCTCAGAAAGATTACATCATAACTTTGGTAGGAACTTTTAAGATTAGTTAAGTAGATTTCAGAAATTTCATGTGTGGACTCGGAAAGTGAAAATAACAGTGGTTTTCTATTATAGCAATGTTGAAAACCATGAAGAATCGGTCTAAGAGCTCTGCTTGGCTACCTGGGGCTGCGGGAAAAGAATATTTATAGTCTCAGGGTAAAACTACGGTTCTCTGACAGTTTTAGGTCATTTCACGGTTTTGTAGCAGGCACCTGAGGTTCAGTACTTTTCTTGTTGCGGAGTTGTTAGGATGAATAAATTAGGGTAATCAGCAAAAAATGCTGAGGAAACTGATGAAGAATTCTTGGTATTTCTGGATCTGATGGTTGATTGCCACTCGCAGTAGTCATCTTTGCTTTTAAGAAAATTCAGTGTGTATCCGCATGTGAATTATTGTAGGAATAGAAGCTGAAGTTTCATTTAATCTCCGAATGGTTAGGCCTGTTCCCTGAAAAAAAAGTAACGATGGAGAAAGAAGGGAACGCTTTTGTGGGAGACGTTCTGTGAATCAGGAAGTTTACACTTAAAGTTCTTGCTTTTGATCAATTGCAAGAAATGAAGGCCTCCAACCTGAAACGCGTTCCATGACTGTAGGTGCGAAGACTATAGAGCTCATCTTATAATCAGAAACTTCCATCAACAAAGTGACATCTCACTGTGAGTTGCTCTGTCTACATCGTGTGTAAAGTAGGCAAATTTTTGTAGAGTTGTAATGTATAGTTACGTTATTAGAAAGCCTTATTTGATCTACACTCGGAGAAGACAGTCCTTTCTTTCCTCAAAACGATTCTAGTTCCTTTTTTTTCGACAAGCATTCTCTATCCTCCTGGACTTTAAAAATAAGAAGTCATTTTGATTCCGATCACATTTAACATATTTGACATTTGATCTAAAGATGAGGGGAGAGCTTTTCTACTGTATTTTCAAGTAGACAACATTGCCATTTCATAAGGAGGACTTTTCTTTTCTATTTATGCAACAATTTAAGTTTGCTTGATTCATCTTGTTCTGTCAAGCGCACAAGGATCTATGTGCGTGACGATCTAATTTCTTCTTGATGTGGGAAACGATTTTCTGTCAGTAATAGCATGAGGAAGTTGCAGTTAAGGGGATTTAATTAATGAAATAACTGTTTTCTGTTTTTTCTCTGAGTCGTTGCTGTGGGAAGAAACTTGTGTTTCTTTATTCTTCTTTGTAACATTTTTTTTTTGTTCAGAAATTAAAAAAATTATCGTCTTGCTTAGAATTTGCATCCTATTGTAGCTAATATTGTGATCAATTATTTAGGAGTTCCCAACTTCTTCAGGGTTTCAGATCATTTGCAAACATGTATAATGCTCAATCCTTTCGTGCTGGCTTGAACTTGCCACCGACTAGTCTTGGTTGCCCAGGTACAAATGGAGAAGCCCCATTGGGTTTTTTTCAAGGCTCAACAGACTCACGGAAGGCACAGCAGATACTACAGCAGTTAAGAAAACAAGCGTTAATAGACCTGGATTGCAAAGTTCCTGATTGTAACATTTCGCATTCAGGTGCTATGATGTCACCGATAGGCTTGCCAGAAAATTTTCAAGCATCGGCGGGACTAATGCGCTATAATTCAGCCCCTGGTTCATTCCTTGAATCCCTTGAAGACGATGGTAATGCTATTCTGCCTCATGTTTCGGGTGCTGGTCCTGACAATGCGTTGTCTCGAATTCTTTCAAATGATTCTTCACTTACAACAGAATCCAATTCTGGAGGAATCAAACATAACGACTCCAGCCAATCTAGCAAAACGGAACCAGAAAAACACTTAGAGGAACACAACAATTATCCTGGAATCGTTGTTCATAACTCTTCCCATCGGAAGAGAAGCTCAGGTAGCATTGCAGAGGAGGATGTGGGCAAACGCAATCACGTTGCTTCAGTTCTTGAAAATGGAATGGAGACGTCCCAAAACAGCTTTTGCAGCTCTCAGATGTCGAAGATGTGCCAAGCACAAGGCCCGCAGTCTGGTGAACAGCTTATCAACAACACATTCAAACAGAATCCAGTTCTCTATAACGCTATTGATTCTCCGGGTGAAAGAGCAAATAGCCTACCACTGTCAGCGACCAAGAGTAGCCTTGTTCGTCACAGTAGCTCCCCTGCAGGAGTTTTGTCTCGGATGAATTCTGATGGAAAACGAATTCCTGAAAATGGTAAGAAATATACCTATATGTCTATACTAATACTACCTGTTTTATCTCTCAA
Source organism: Pinus taeda (assembly GCA_000404065.3). Lineage (NCBI taxonomy): Eukaryota > Viridiplantae > Streptophyta > Pinopsida > Pinales > Pinaceae > Pinus > Pinus taeda. The sequence goes on from APFE030323073.1 coordinate 31,383, forward strand.
TGTAAGATAACAAGAGTCCTATATTTTAATGTCTCAACCAAGCAATCGTTTTCCAGGCTATCTAGAAGGAGTCATGGCAAGTGGTAAAATGGGTATGAGCACGCTTGCTTCAGAGAATAGTTCATGTGGCACTGGGATTACCCCAAACAGGGTCAATCAGCAAATGAATTTTTCACGGCAAAGCAGTTCTCCTGCCGGGCTATTGACTCAGCTTTCGATGGATATGGAAATACCGGAGATTGTTGACAAGCTCAACATGAATATGGGTCGCCCTTCTGGAGAATCATTGGCTAGGTGTAGTTCAGATTCTGCAAGATTAGGCAATGTGGGTCAAGGTCAGGGATATATTTCTAGTTTATCAACTAGATCTTGGGAGGATGGAACAATGCTTTCTGGGAACTATGAAGACGTACAAAATAGTACACACTTCTCGGCAAGGAAGCGGGGAAGAGATTTAGATGAGAAAATGATTCTTGGTCTAAATCTTCCAGAAAAAATAGTAAGATTTTTGTCCTTCACAGTCTACAATCCTGTTCTTTCAAATTATCTGTGAAATTTATGTCTTGCACTTGTTTATACTGTCATTGTTCACGCTAATTCTGATTTTTAGCTGTCTATGTTAGGAAGGAGAGACTAGAAGGCATGCTGCATCAGCATTAGCAAATCACCATTTTGGCTTATTCGAATCAACATCTTCAGAAATTGCATTGGAGAAAATTCTGGAAGAATCTGTTCCTTGCAGGATTAGAGCAAAGCGAGGCTGTGCAACACATCCCAGAAGTATTGCAGAGAGGGTTAGTACTGAAGGTTGCTTAGGAAAATTCTTTTTTCTTCGGAAATTTGCCTTAGATGCCATAAAATTTGGTGTTTTTTATAGTCTTTTTTCACAGATCCAGGCCATAACTATAATAGCAAATTTGCAGGTGCGAAGAACACGTATAAGTGATAGAATAAGAAAATTACAGGAGCTTGTACCAAATATGGAAAAAGTAAGAAAATTGGAGCTTAATATTCTGAATGTGTTATGCCTAGATTGTAGGTGAACTCACTGTTTGCAAAAGTTATTACAATCTGTAGCTCATTAATAATTATAATTTTTCACTTCTGGACTCAATGCAGCAAACAAATACTGCTGACATGTTAGATGAGGCTGTTGAATATGTGAAGCTGCTTCAGAAGAAGGTCCAGGTCTGTAGTTTGTCCTTGTTTTTTTATTTCTATACACTTATAGATCCTTATGGCCCCAACATGTGTTTATTTAGAAACTAAGGATCTATCTTGGATTTGCTAAACCCTCCAAAAAGTCCATACTAGTTTATTTTACTGTTATTATCATTATTTTTCATGTTTTTTATTAGTTCTTTCATTTTAACATATGATGCTGGATGTCAAAATTTTGCCATTTTATATTGCTAATGTGACACACTCCACACAGATTCTCACCCACTTGGACTGTAAGAACACCTCACTTCTGTTGGTACTATCATAAATCAGAAATCCCATGTAACAGATTTCATCTTTGCAGGAACTTTCTGAAAAACAGTGCAAGTGTGATTGTGCTTCTAGAGAACATGCAGATGTTGATAACAAAGCATAAGGCTGATGGAGAGGATCAAAAAATTTTGAGCTCTTTCAGAACTAGCAAAAGAACTACTAATTTTATTGACAAGAACACATCCAGACTGGTGCAAATCTCAAATTTGCAGTAATAGATCTCATACCATCCTTTATGTCTCAAGAGGGTAAATTGTTATGGAATCCTTGTATCTGTGTGAGTTTTGACAAAGTTGTATAACCAGTTGGAGTGCCTCAGCATGTGTGACTGACTTCTTAATAAAAAATGGCATTTTTAAAAGTTTTGAACACTCTACAAATCAACGTTCCAACACTATGATTAAGCGTCGAATGCAACTTCTGACACATGCTAGCTGCATAAGTCTTCGGAGTCTTACTCTTGTCTCTTCTGGAAGAAGTACTGCCTTCATGTTTTCTTCTTTTTCTCAGAAGTCCGTAAGTACTATGAGATGTTAGATAAACAAGCTGCATTACAGACAGGTCCTTTGGCTTACTCTTAATGCTGGAACTGTAAATTATTATGATCCCAATCACGGAGAAATCAGAACTGGATGGCAGGGTTGCAGATTCAGGTGGATAGCAGCGGTACTATTTTGTCTTTGGTTTCCAATTTGGTTTATGGAGTAGAGTGTACAAATATTTTCAATCTTTTCCTATAGTGGAGAATATCATTACATTTCCAAATTATACAACCTGCATTCTCACGGTAGAGAGGAGTTCCTGGTGATGCTGCCCCTTTCTCCATGTATTCGTATACATGCTTTCTCTTTCACATATAATCTAAGATCTAACTTTTCAGAGCTTTAGTGAACTATCAGACATTTCAAAATGTCAGCTTTATCTTGTAGGCTGAAGCATATTTCTTTGTTAAGCTGGGAACTGTAACTATTTCAAAATTCAACTCGGCCATGAAGTCAAGTCCTATATTCCAAATTTATATAGTTTCACAATGTTTGCAAAATGTTTGAAGTTTGAGTAAAGTTCAATTTATTTAATGAAATGTTCAGACCAGATACATGTTTAATTTTAGAAAATAGATATCCCTTATCGTAATTCTATTATAGGAACAATATATACAAATATCTTTAATGCTAATTCAGTTTGAGATAAGAAAGCAAGAATTTATTGTAGTATGATGTATGGAGGATGAAGTATGTATATTTTTATAGGATTTAATAATGGAATTGTTGTACATTTTTTTTTTTATAAATAAGGGAGCTTTATATACTAATATGTTACAACTGGAGAGTGATTTTAAAATTAGATTATTATTATTATGTATTAATGTAATCTTAATCTCGGCTAAATAAAAAGTGGAGTTTTGTATAACAACATATTATTTGAAAAAGTAAAAAACTTGTCACTGAACAATTTAAATGCAGCCCAGTGATATATACGGATAAAATCATTCTTCTAAATGAATCAATAATTCTAATGGTTTTTTTGGTGGTCAAAATGTGTATATTTTTATCAGTTTTTTTAAACCAAACAAACATAATATTCAAACATAACTTAATAAAAATATTCACACATAACTTAATAAACACTTGTAAGCAAACATAATATTCAAACATAATACACACTTATAACTCAATATTTCTTAGGCACCTATGCTTTCAGCATATGTATAGATATCACAATGGCAACTCACGAGCTTACCATGCATTTTATGAGCTGTGAATCTTTTTGTGGTCGGTCTTTATCTGCAGTGTTGGTTAGAAATAGATGCATACGATATTTTTGTAGATTAATTATTTGTTGGTTGACTTTGTTAAAGAGTGGGTAGATGAGAAAGTTAAGTCTCATGTCGTTTTCTTAATGTGAAGGTAGAAGTTCAGCCATCTACGATATTACAAGGGCTGTTATCAAAGGTATATATTTTATTCAAATTTTTTAGAATGTAAAGTTGAAAAAGTAGTTGTACTTCAATTAACATGAGTGAATTAGATATATTAAAAAAAATATTTTAAATAAATATTAATTTTAAATTATTTAAAATGTAAAGATTAAATGAAAATTTAAATTTCAATAAAAAATGATAATAAGTATATGTTGTAATTTTAAGTATATTTTTTTGGTGGACTATATTACATTAATAATAATAATAAATTTATAACAATTAGACTAATTTTTCTCTTTATAAATTTCAAAGTGTTAAAAATAATGATATAAAACGTCACAAAATCAACATTTTTATGACCACCAATATAAGAGATTCAGATGTAATTAATGTATTCATTTGAAGTATGACATTGTATGTTTATTTATATTTTGAGCATACTTTGATCTTGTGTAGTGATATAAATCATGTTCATTCTAGATCTCATTGGAAAAATAAATGTAGTAGATATAGAGGACTTTTTTAAAGAGTGATAATTCTATCAAAATACCACAAAGGCAATGAAGAGACCTTGCTTGTATTATAGGACCCTAGGAAAATGACAATCTAGAATGATTGCATCCATTGCTACAAATGAAAAATATGAATATTGATATGCAATGTCTTTAGTCAAAAGTGCAACAACTCTAGGTTATGCAATAGGGAGACAGTTGAGGTATTAAGCGCACAAATCTCTTATTCAAACTTGGCCCAATTTGCATCAAATGAACTGTCTAATATTAATCGAGTATTTGTTGATGAAAATTTAGTCACTATAGATGACTAGGAGTCAATTCTACCTATATTTTGATGCCAGTTAAATGTTAATTTGTTAATGGTGTTTTTTGTAGATTGCATCCATATGGATTTTTTGGGAACTTAGTATTAAGATTGAGGTGCAACAAATCTTGCCATACCACTATAACCTTAAAACCTTTTGCAAAATTTTATCAAGAACTTATCGATGTATCTCATTTGTGCTTCAACACATTTTTGGCTAATATAGTCTACCCTATTATTCTTTTAAAAAATAATAAGTTAAGTTAAGATGTTTATGATTTGGAGCTTCCCAAGGTCCATAGAAACATAAAACTAAATGAAAGTCCTCATAAAAACTGCCAAATATTTCATTTTTGTTGAGGATATTGATTGTTCACTTTTTGGTCTCTCAAACCATGGGAAAATTTGTGAAAGAGTGGGATGCTAGAGTATAATTCCTAATGCATAACTCTGATGACAATAAAAGTATGTTACCTTCTCCCTAATTTTCTTAGAAAACACACCTAGTATAAAGAATGTTGTTCCAAACATTAATGCTACAAAGGATTTGTATCTGTTATGTTGAGCTAGGGATGAAGGGGGAAGAGAGTTATAGCACATTTTCAAAATATTACAAAACATCCTTACTTAGAGTCAATGTTGCAAGAAACAAGAAGAAAATGAGAAAGTGTGATAGATAAAGATGCATGGAATTAATAAAAGGGGTATGATCATTTTGGAGAACAAAGGAGTGAGGATAACGAAAAAAATCACAGTTCTCATCGTTGTATTCCCATTTATAGTTTTTATGATGTTGAAAATGTTCAGTGTGTGCAAGTTCATATCTAAACTTAATCAAGAATATACAAGTTAGAAAATTTCACCAAAGCTTAATAGAATTTGTATCCCAAACATAATCACTAAATAGTTTTATGTGAAACAAAGAAAAATGATGCTTCATCTTTTATATGAGCTTGACCAAACTTATATAAGATTGCTAGATTGTTGAGAGATTTACATTTAATTCAAAGGTATGTGTTTTGTTTCTATTATCTATTGTATTAGCTGGGATGCAATGAATTGTATGTTAAGTGATTGAGAGGGTTGTCAATGTGCAAAAATAATAATGATATTAGATACCAAAGTTATAACCATGTCATGGATTTTAATAGGCAAACACATCACATTATGGATGCAACAAAAAACTATGAATCAACATGTTTGATATTATTAGTGAGATGGAGTATGTGAACATGAAAAAAGAGAGATGACTTGATTTCCTTAGGTTTGCTCAATGTCTATTGTTTTTCCTTGAAATTGTTATTCCACAATTCATTTGTAATTAATCTTACTAATAAGCTCTCAATGTCCTTACATTTTACATCCATAATCTATGACTAATTGTTTTGGTTTTTCTTATAGATCCAAGAGTGAAGGAAAAAATAGCAAAGCAATTGGCATTATGGTGAGTGTGGGAGTAAAAAATAGGGAGTATGTAAACCAAATGCGATGCAAATTTCCATATTGACAAGAATTGACAATTCTCATAACTTATGATTTGAAGTGAAAATTCACAAAGACAATGTGTCTAAGCTTCTTTAGGAAGCATTCATTAAGCGACACATAAAATAGTGTATACACTAAAATAGTGGTAGGATATTTATCTAGGTGTGAGCTATGTGATGGATTTAATGTTCTGGAAGGGTATAACATATTAGGGAATAGATAAGAGCCAATTAAAATAGAAATGATTTTATTTTTAAGTGTCAAAGGCAAGTATTGTATGATGAACCAATGTTCATTAACCAACCAAGCATTCGATGTGAGGACATTGACGGTTTATTGAAAATTTGACCCTTCTTTTGAATTTGTTGTCCTTCATAAATGACAAGTGATTTCAAAAATTTGTGTTTCTTTTGAAGAGTGTTCTTTGAATTACCCTTCTAGCAAAGGTTTGAACTTCTTGAAAGGGACAGGAAGGGTTCAATTTTGATCACCTATCATTGCCAATATCTTTATGAAATGAAAACGCTTTGGCCTAGGTGTTAACCATGTGGATTAGAGCCTTTGAATCCAACCAAATGGTTTCTTGATTGGTACCTTATGTTATAAAATTATCCATTGATGCAATAAGAAAAACCTTAAGTCCTAAGTTTCAAAATGACCATCTTGGTAAAAATACTCTAAAATTTGTTCGAGTTTAGACTTAAACTTGTGAACTCTCAAGATTGAAGCATTCTAATAAGGATTGTATTATCAATTTACTTATAGGCATAAGCCAAATGTCATTGCCTTCTACATTCATACTTGTCATCCCTATATATCCTTGTCATAGGTGTTGAGCCACATATATGAGAATGCTTTGGTCCAAGTTGCCAAATGCATTAATCTCATTTTTAATGATGATTGATCTTATGAAATGCTACAAGAAAATCAGATTTTTGTAGAAATTCCCACTGTAGATCAACAAATTATGCAATATACTAAAACACAATACAAGATCTACTTCTACAACACTTTACGGAAGCTTAATCGAATTGAGCAAGATCAAGAGAACACATATAACTGAGAATGAGAAATCAATCACACATAACACAGAGGAAATAACCTGAGGAAAGCCTCAGCCTAAAACCCCAACTTTGTATTATCATACAAGTGGAAATCTTGTTCAAGTTACAAAAAGAATCAGCGCTCAAGCTATCTTGCTCTCTCTACAATCAAACAATACAGCTCATAGACTGAATAGACACTGTATATGTCCTCCTCAAGTCCTCCAAGACTCCTATTTCCTTGTGCAGTTTTTCTTGGGGTCCAGTGAAGCCACATGTGTGAATTGGCCTCATCACACTCACAAAACCTGAAGAAGTAACTGCGCAATCCTCAAGAAAAGAATTCCTTCTGCATGCAAGGAATATTCACAATGGAATATTCTAGCAACTAATAGTACATTGCCCCTTCATCTGATCTCAACTGGGTCTCTATCTGAACTGACATGCATGAGTTATTTATGAGAGAATACTCAGTTATCTGAAGTGCAGTAGTTACATGCATGCAAGCATTAACTAACTGAACTTACATTAATTCAACAAACTGTTTGAATTATAACTGGACTTGACTCAGTTAACTAAGTCAACTAATTACAACTCAATATTACAAACTCATCCTTATCTCTTAACTGATGGATAAATTCCCTCAATTAATGGAGAAACTGTTGCATGTCCCCACATAGACTTCATGTTTGATTTTCCTTAACTAATTAACTCAAGATGAATTAATTAATTATTTTACAAATAGCTGCTAAAATCAAATTCGAATTTTATTTCACTATTTTAGTTTAGGGACTGACTAAAATAGGAAGGTATCCCGAAATGCTATTTATAGAATACTATTTTTAGCACTTCCATTTTTCATTCCTTATAGCTATGATCAACACTGGTTGAACTGCTATTTATAGCAGTGCTATTTTTAGCATTTCTTGTTGCTATTTTCAACAATTTTTGTCTCCATTTCAAGTAGGATAATGTAAAAGCAAGTGCCCACTAAATAAATTATCCTCTAATTCTTTCAACCTCTAGAGCCAACCACATCAAACAATGTGAATAGTGAAAACGTTGATTACTACTTCTAATGCATTTGCACAACTTGCAAGAAAGTTTTGATTAATTTTGAATTATTATTATATTTTTTTTTTTTTGAATTGGACTAAATCTATTATCAAAAATATGGTACAAGAAGATACATTCAAGAGAGACAGAAAACCGGCAACCGGAAATGATGGGACTATCAACCATGGTTCCGGAGAAGATGTGAAACAAGAAAGAAGCTACAATATATGGCTGGAAGCAAGAAAAGACTGACTTCTACCCAGAATGGGTAGAAGCCTCAACATGAAGCTTTTTCCCTTTCCTTTTTTTGACTTCGACCCAACCGTCATGTGGTGAATGAGCAATAAAAACTTGAAGATTGGAGTTCTCCGCAGGGGAGCCCTCCTTTTCTGAATCAAAGGAGGAGGTCAAATGGACGCGTTTCTGAGTGGTGGCTGTATCGGAGGACTGCACCGGACCAATGGTGGAAGGGACCACAGAATGAGGGGCTTGATCCATTTCCGCATCGCTACCTTCATCTTCAAAGCTGGAGGAATCAAAGTCCACGACTGGGGGTGGAGAGCAAGGATCCCATCGTTTGGACTTGGGCTTGGAGAGGTTGTCCTTATTCTTTTTTACCGAGCAAGATGGGCAGGCGTTCTGCAAATTCCCTGATTGGTGGCAATGGTGGAAACGAAATGCAGTATTTTCGTAGTCCAGCATCTGGGACCAGACAAAGTCATTTATCTTGAGATTGATTTGGTCTGGAAGTCCTTTGCTCAAATCTAACTCCACACATATTCTGGCATATGAGTAGAGACCTTTGGTTTCCCGCCAGAGATCTCCCATAATGAAACTGCCCAAGGTGTTGCCTCTAGCTCTATAAACACGAGTATGCCATAGCTGGGCAGGTAAGTTTGGAAGCCTTATCCATACAGGTGTCCTGGTGATGACTGCAGTTGCTGGATCAAAATCTGGGAACCAAAGAGTCAAAAAGAGCCCCGCATTTCCCATGAACCAAGGGTCTTCTTCTAAGGCCTTTTCATAATGCTTACTATTATCAAATAGAACATTGAAGTAACCTTTTGAACAAAAACTGATCTTACAATGATGAGTCCAGTTTGCATGGATCCATGCATAGAGATCCTGAGATCGCGGCCACAGTCCGTTAAATCTACAAATGATGGCTCTTTCTGCAAAATCTTGAAGTTGGGTTGCAAGATCTTCATGGTTGAGTTCAACAGAGGGAACTTCTTCTATCTTATCAACCGAAAAGGGCTTAGGTTTAAGGGCCTCCCGAGGTTTGGGGTTCTCAGAGTGTACTGCATCTTTGTATGAGAAGGGACGAGCAGAGGATGACTGTCCTGCCGCACCTCCTCTCAGACGAAGGGTTATGACCAAAGAGTTGTTCCTAGTAATGTTGTAAGAAGAGAGAGGAAGAAGGTCTTCAAGTTGTTTTCCTTGAAAGAGAAGTCTCTGGAGGCTTGAAGGGATCTTGATCTGTCGTTCTAGATCCAGTTTGAGATCCAGCACCAGATCTGAAGAACTGACCCATTGCAGGATGGTTCTGCCTGTAAGCTGAGAAATTTGGATTTGAAAAGAGTCAATGAAGTGCCTCGACCCAGTGCCAGGGCTTCTTGTGCTTACGAGAGCAGATCTACCATGGTGATTTTCCATCCGGGGTGTCAGACCTGCAAGATCATGGTCAATCTATCTATTGAGAGTCTGATTTGATTGATCAATGGTGGATCTGGGGTTTTTAAACTTGATCAGATCAGCGACTTCACTCATTAAAGCATAAATAGCCGAATCAGCCATTGTGGAAGGCGCCATAGTGAGGGCTATGATCAAGCCAGCTCGATGTGCTTTGAAATCTTTAAAAACGTCATCCATAGTGCGCCGATCAAAACCACCGCCTTCCATTTTTTGTGTCGATGCTATGGAACTGAGCCTACAACCATCAAACAGAAAACCTTCGAGCTTCGGCTCTCTGAACGTACTTCTCATAATATCATTTTGTCTTCCGCATGGACGAGAGATGTTGTATTGGCCATAGCGGCGGAAGTCTTTCTGAGGCATTAGGGGAGGAGACTATACGCAGATTTTAAGCTGACCGTGGCCACCGGAGGTTGCAGAGCACAAATCTACACTCGATGCACGAAGTAATCTAATTGTTGTATAGTTAATGATGATAACATTTGCATATTAATTAAAATAAATAACACTTCATACTAGAGTTGTCTGTGCATGCTTATATTCTTGTTTCCAACACCACTCAAGCTATACATGTTGCTTCACTCACCTAGACTATTGGCTACGCTTAGTGGATCTACTTGTAGATTTTTATAACATCCTTTGCCTCTCTTATCTCTAGTGTGCTTGTTGGCTAGGGAAACATCTCGTTTTCCCTACGCAAACATGACCTTATATTACAAAATGATTTTTCAATTTTTATATGCGAATGTCCCAAATGTAAAACACATACATATGCAAGCACTCCCAAAGAAACCCATGTATGCCTTATAATATATATAAAAATACACCTAAGATGTGATTTTTTGGCAAACTTTACAGGTTAGACTAGAAACCCTCCTATAGCATGTTAGAAACTGGGACAATACTAAGAGGGGGTAAATCAATATTGTGGGAATTTTAAAACTTCATTTCACTTCCAATGATACTAAGACACCAATAAGCTTTCTAAAAATTCATTTATATGAGCATGACAAGAAATAACATAAGTATCACAATGAGAACACACATTCTTCAAATATTTCTTTTAATTCTTCACAAGGAAATCTACAACTTCTTGTTACAAAATTATTTGGCTACAATCGATAGGAATCAACTACTCCTTGATTTATCAGCTATAACTGAAAGGAGCTACAACCCCTTACTTGAAAGCCACAACTTACATGACCTCAATGATTCATCTATACAATTTCCATACTCAAATCATGAAGCCAATCCTTTCTACAACATAGATCAATTTGTCTCTCAAACACTCACCAAAACCACCAATACAAACACCTTCAACATTTTCACCATGCTCACCACAATTTCACTTTTGCATACACCTCTTTTCTTCCTCTCTCAGGCTTTGCAACTTCGACTTTGCTTATAAAGAAATTTGCACTGATATTTTTGGAATTGAAACTCAAATGTCTTTCAGTTTGATCTTTGTTTGAATCTCTTCATTTTTTCCTTTGTCATGTTCATCTAAGTCTTCTAAATCCGATCTTCAAGCTATCTCAATGTGTTCTTTAAGTCTTCAAACACTACTCTACTATTTCTCTGAGTTAAACTAATAATTTTTGGAATTATGGAAATTTTTAGAATTTAGTTGAGGTTCTTCTAAATTTGGTGTATCTCCAATTTTATAATTTTGGCCAAATTTGGCTTCAAATATATCCATTCCGCCATAAGAGTTGACAACTTGTTCATGCCTAGTTTTTAGAGCTTTTGTGCTCCTTTTTATATTTGGCATAGCCGCCAAATTCAAGTTGTTGACTCATCCATGCTAGAGCCCGAAGGATTTACATAACATGCTACCAAATATGTGCCTTTTTCGGTAAATGACAAGGTTGCCAACTCATCCACCACAAAATAGCTTCTTATGGCTCCTTTACACCTCAATCCGTGAGGGCTTATTTACATTGCAAATTATTCACACCTTTGGTCACAATACACATAGAAAACCACCATAAAATCAAGTCGTGGAGTGCCTTATGTCATTTGACAAGAACGTTAGTTGTCACCATATTTTTGTCTCCCGGGTTGGTCACCCTAGACATTTTTCTTTGTTTTTCATTTGGGATCGAGCATTATGGGATTTTATTTCTTCTTGGGTTTTCTTCCTTCTTTTGGGCTTTCCTTATGGGATCTTATCAGAATTTACTTTTGGCCCATCTTGGATTTTTTCTTCCGGGAAAGTCTCTGTCTCACCTCTACAACTACCCGAATCCCCATCTTCCTGGCTCCCTAGCTCTTGGCTTCCCAGCTTAAACGCCCACACACACCTCTCCGTTACTTCCAGGGAAGTATCCTCCATCTGTCATCACGCTGATGTCATTAACACTACATGGAACCATTTGAGTGGTGATACGTTTCACTCAGATTTGGCTCACTAGGGTACTTGAAAATGTTGAATCTTCCTACCATGCACCCTTATACGTTATGCTGACACCGTCACCAATCAATTAGATGCTTCCACATGTCCTATCAGAGAGGAGAGAGAAAGGGTCCCAAGTCTTTGTGTTTTGCAACGAATTTCTTTAATAAAAACTACTAGGTTTCAATCTCTTTTAAACTCTGTTGCCTGGATCCCTGACTTCCCATATCCTCAGATCCTGATTCCCTAGTTTAAACGCCTACACGCTTCTTTTGTTTCTTTCGGGGCCTAATCTCCCGGGCCGCTCTGCTAAAACTCTGTCGTGTTTGGAAAATACGCCAAACTAACCATGCTCTGAAGGGTCCTCCAACCACTTTAGCTCTATAATATTTGATTTTGGGTTCCTTCCTTTGACTGACTCTAACTTTCAATCCAAGAGCCCATTTATGATCTTCCACATACCACCAAAAATATCTTTTAGAGCTCTTTTCATCTAAGTGTGTCCCAACTACATTTGAGATGATCTACTATACAAGAAATGGCTCCAAATTCTTTGCACCATCACATATTTTTCCTTTGCCATTCTTTGAGTTGTTTTTTATTCGTTTTGCATTATTCTTTGTTGTTGTTGTCATCCTAATCACCTTTCCCATCAATGAAAACACATTTCTAACATTCTTTCCGTTTGACATTAATGGAAATGCCTTGATCAAACAACTGTGTCAAACAAAGTCAACACCATAAAGAAACAAAGTGTGCATCATCATCTTCTCCTCCTTTGGATGTGACTTCCCCTAAGATGCACTTCTAACCTATTGTGGAGTACTTCACCTTTCCTTTCTATTCACCAAGACATCTCCCTTTTGTTTGATGTTTTTCTTTGTCTTTTGTTTGATTACGAATACTACTCCTTGTTGAATTTCCATGATCTTGGGTCTAGGATAGAATCTATAACACTACCAAAACAAGAATCTCAAAAGAACTACTTTCCATAGCGGAACAATATAAAGTAGTTAATCACACATGCACAAGTATAGATGACTTTTTACAAAATATTGTACAAATATGTACAACAACCCAATATTCGTTATATTAAACCAAATGACTAATACAACAGTCTAGGGCTCTCGTACAAGGGATACAAGATGCAATGACAATATCGCTACAATATCTATGCCATATCTCGTCCTACTGATCCTTCACTTCCGTTATGCTCTCTAGCTGCCCCTTATTCCATCAAGAGACAACACAGAGTCTCCAGGAGGCTACCACCTATCACTGTTGCAAGTCACTTATGCTTCAATGAACACTGGCTGATCCAGTCTACTCTTCTAGGCTAGCCAACACTTGAGCTCCAATCTTCCAATCTAGCAGTCACTTTTGTCCATCAAAGTGTTGCACATTAGGCTCCAATATTCACCCAACCTTCAGCTATCAATGTCACTTTATGAATGCTTGTCAAGGGATACTTTGGGCCATCAACACACTGCCCTCCACTAGTCCAATGATGCCCAATACTTCACTGTGAAATCTTCTCCTTGTTGAGGTTTCCAACCACCCAAGTCAACCTCAACACATGGATCCCACATGCTGCAACAACTGTCCAAACATGGACCATCTAACTAGAAACCAACTCAACACTATCTCATTAACAAGTACATACCTTCATGGTCTGAACAATGTTGTAGTTATGTGGTTTGGTTAGGGCACAATAGACCTCCACACCAACCCTCCCAATCTGCCACCTAAGCTCCATTATTGTTGTGGTTGTCCTTCCTTGATGATTTGCTCCTACATACTGGCTGTAGTCCACTTCTTAGCCCTTTTTTCACACTTTTGGCCCTCTCCAAGATGGTGAAACAAAACTCAGCCTACTGTACCAATTTGATGCCTTAATCAAGGTCTATCCACATGAAAACTTGCCTAGAATTACCATTGTACTTCGGCCTTATCTCTTGCTCAAAATTTGGACCCAAAGAAAGAATAATAACACACAAATCATGCCCATATTTGCCTTCATGTATGTGACCTTCCTCCTTTAGAAACTCGGTCTAATCACATGTATCAAACTTACCCAAACAAAGACCTAAAACTCCTTCGTCCTCCTCTTGAGCTCGACATATTTCAAAGAGAAATCTTATGAGTTGATGCACTTTTGGATGCTCTAAATGAGCCTCGGGCACCTTCTATTTATACACTTTAGAAGGGTCAACGAATAGACATGTCTCTTGGCACATTCACACCAAGCCTACATGACTTAGTTGCCAAAATTCATTTGTCAACTTCAAAAATTAATATCTCATTAAGGACATCTTAGAATTCGATGATTCTCAAAGCATTGGATTTTCCTCATCGTCCTCTATCATCTCCATCCATCTCATGTCCAAAATTATCCATGGTTTTGGCCCAAACATTGATGGGTGCAAAACCCTAACCTTGGGTTCCAAACCCACAAAACATTGATGGGTGCAAAACCCCAACCTTGGGTTCCAAACCCACAAATGACTTTGTGGTGCTCTAACCTCCAAACCCTAAACCCTAGGGCTTGGAGTACCTCCCAAACTACTCAAAAATCAACACTCCCTCTTAGCGAGGGAGGTACTTCCATGACTAGGAAGTAACTCATCGTCATGATCACTACTCACATGACTTGCCCAACTCTTGGTGCTCAACACAGCAACAATCCCTACAGTATGAACTACGCCTCACTCGGAAGCATCGTTGTCACTAGAAGCATCCTACTTCTTCTATTTTTCCTATGTATCTTTCCAATCCCTCGATGATGCCTTCTTGGAAGTTGTAGGAGCACCCTTGATCCCCACTAACCACGTGCTCTTCTTGGGCTGCAAAATCTCCCCTTGAATCTGCATGCTCCCGCTAGAACTCGACTCTCTCTCTAAGCCTCTAGAATTTGGACCATCTTCTCTAGAACCTATACCTACCCCTCTAAAGTCTGCACCTACAATTGCTTCTCTGGAACCTACACCCGGTCCTCCTACTTCTTCTTCCCTTGATATATAGGCTTGCTTGTCATCCTATATAGACCATGCTCTCTAACTCCGAGCATAATACCTACAAAGCTCGAGCCTCTAGGCTTGAGTCTTTCCTTCCCATCCTAGAATAAGACCTCAAACACCTTCTTCTCGATCATTGAGACAAATATCACGCTATTTGATGAGCCTCAATATTGCAGCAAGATTGCTGCAACTCCTAGGGCTACCAACTTTACTTTATCAACCTGGGGTTTCGTACAAACTTGGAGGTGATAGTGCTATATACACAATAACTGAATTATTCTACTCATATCACTTCTCAACTGAGGCACTTGACCATTAGGGTTCTAGACCATTCCTCTATTGAACTAAAGGGAGTCTGACTACTACCGATGGAATGTAAAGTTATTTCTAGTGTAGAGAAGGTAAATGCTTGTAAAACCAGGAAATGAAAGCTACCAAGTTATAAATACTATGAAATGACACAAATCACTTGCAGAAAGGAAACTCTACTAATATTATACTTGATCACCTAGCTATCAAGCTTGCTTGAAAATGGAATATTACTCTATCATTTCATAAGTCAAACATGCATGCATTAACTATATCATTCACACTTGTAGAATAGATACCGTTCTAATTGCTAAACTTAGAAATAAAAGGAGCTAATGCTATCTGATCTTGAAGGAAGGAAAGGAGTGAAGGGATTGGTTTAGGTGGCACTTCTTGTCATGGAGTTAAATCAGAGGGGTTAACCTATTCCTAAACTAGGTTAGACTATCATTGCATGTCAAACAAGGTCAAAACATGCTTCTACAGGTTTTCTACAGGAAACTGCTATAGGTACAGGATGTCCTGAACTTCTACAGGAAGTTGTCTAAGAGGTTTTGGAGGACAATAATGGTGGGATGAAGTGTTGGAAAGGTTCATGACAATTTTGGAAGGTGTAGGGAAGGTGAACATCACCCAAGCCCAAGGCCAACACTCCAAGAAAGCTGAATTTTCCTAAGACAATTTGCTCACGATGGCTGGAAAACAGAGGTTCAGAATATGGGCTGGAACACATCAACAAAAGGTGGAAAAGACCTAGGTGGAGTGGGTTGGAGGAGTCCCTTCCCGCAGATCAACAATTCTTGCAATAAAACTTGTTTCTCTTTTCATTTACAAATTATTACATGTCAGCATGGAAAAGATGAGTTGAATTTAGAACATCTAATCAAACTATTGTTAAGGACTAGATCTGTAAAATGGACTACCTTCTAAGCTACAACAGTCTTAAGAAGCTAAATAAAAACTACAAATACTTCCAAGATTGTGACAAAAGTTGAAGATCAAGATCATAGTGAAAACTCCCTATCTCCAAGCCTTATTGAGGAGGAAGAGGAAGAGCATTTATCATCTCTCAATAAGACACAAATATAGCAGTAGAAAGAGTGGCTCAACATTGCCACATCATCATAAAGTCCATGTCATCAATGTCATGTCATGTCTTGTCAAGGTGTCACTTCAATGTGTCATATGATTCATCATTTGCCACCTCATTTGTGGATGTAATTATGTAATTTTCAATAATATGAGAAATGTAAAGTAGAGTGGAAGTCCAAGAGTCACCTATAGAATGTGAAAATTCATGTAGAAGTCAAAGGGTCATATGGAAGTTCAAGAGTCATGAGGGAAGTCCAAGGGTCACAAGGGAGGTGAATAATCACCCCATTTATTATATATACACACTCAGAGCTCAAGAAAATGACTTTTCATCTTGGCTTCTCCAAACAAGAATTAGAGAGGAAGATAATTCTTTTGGAGAGCAAGTGGTAGCTCTAACACTCCATTATTAGAGCTAGTGATGTTCATTATATCGATGTATCTTATAATTTTCATTAATACTTGAATCTCTTTGAGGCAACACACTTTCATGCATATGTCGTAAATGTTGTAAGACTATTCTTTGAATGTATGCGATATATGTTGTTTACATTTTTACTAAAGAAATTGAACTATTCAGTGGCTTTGGTGAAATTGAACTATTCAGTGGCTTTGGTGCTTATGTTATTGAATGTGTGTTGTACTTTTTTTAACAATCATTACTTCTATGTGAACTACTTCACTAGTTCCTTAATGATTCTTTCATATATATGCACATGCATATTTATTAGATTAGTACTATTACTCTTCTCTTAACATCTCACTTTTGTTTCCCTCTGGTGAAAGAATCTTGATACATTCTACAACTGAACATTCCCCAAGGCATACTCACTTGTTCATTAAAAAGTACATGTACATTACTCTCTTGTGCTCAACTACTACATCTCAGGAAAATCTCTTAGAAAATGGTAGTCAGGCATTGTATTAGGAAGGCCTCCTACATCAAATAGTGTGCAATCTAATTGGGACTTCACATCGGAGATACCCCCTTGCATGTTGGAGGGTTCTAGCATTGTTAACATTCTAGCGCTAGAAGGAGGGAAACAAACATTTTATGGTTGATAACTCACCACGTATTAACAAGAAAAATTCCACACAAGGCTGTAACATTCCCATTTTTATTCCAACTCATACTCCTGATAAAGAGAAAACTTCTCATCCAAGACCTAGACAAGCTTTCAAAGTTACTTACGATCAGCTCTAGATGATTCGACCTATTACTCGTCAGTTTGTGAGAGCTCTTGGTTTACTCCTCGTTGTCGCCATTCTACCTCATAAGCTTGTAAAGAAAGAAACAACTCTCAGTGGTGTATTGGTTTCTTTAGTGGAATATTTAGTTATCGCAACCCTTGAAGAGTTGGTTGATCCTACAAAAAGAACAAAACACCAAGGGGAACTTCCACCTGTTGAGGAGAATTTGGATAGTGAAGGGGAGGATTTTAATTTTTCTAACAAGGAACATCTTGATTATAAAGAATATTTTAATGGTGAAGGAGAATACTTTTCAGACTCAAAAGAAGAGGAGGAAGGAGATGAAGACATGGCTGATGAAGACTTGGATTGGATGGACCAAGGGTGACTTACTCTTCCAAATAATCTTCACAAAATGCCAAAACATTCGGAAAAATTGCTGTCAAATTTTGATCCCAATAAGAAGACCAAAGAAGAAGATCATATTGAAGATTTATACATGAATTTACGAATGCTTGAGGTAGTTTTTGATGACATTGCTTGTAGACTATTCACATGCACTTTAGAAGGTAGAACGTGAGTATGGTATCACAACCTTCTGGAAAATTCAATCCGTAGTTGGAGGGAGTTTAAGAAGTTATTTTGGAAAAACAATGTTGATGATAAGGTTCTTGCCATGTTATTGAAAGAACTTGGGAACCTGAAAATGGGGGAAAAAGAAAGATTCAAAGTTTTCACCCAACTATTTACTCGTTTGTTGAACAAATTCCCCGTAAGTGTGTAACCACACAATGACATTACGAAAGATTATTATACAACTGCCTTCCCAACTAACATTTTTGTGTTTGCCAAAAGAGTTGCAAAGGACACTTTGGCTTTAAACTTTGCAGAAGCTCTTTCTGTTGAGAAGGATCTACATTCTATTGGAGTCATTGAATACACTGACAATCCTAAGGACTCCAAGGAAATTGGTAAGAAAATAGAAGCCTCTTCCATAAAAAATTAAGAGAAAGATTCTCTCAATCTGGAAAACTTGGCCAAGTCTTTGAAGTTTCTCATGAATGAAGTATATAAATTAAAGAGGAGGTTAAGTGAGGCAGCCACCAACAATGAGTTCTCTAAGTTAGATTTCTTTAAAGAGAACAATAACTCTTAACTGGATAAATCTACTCAAAGTTCTAACACAATGTTCAATTTTGAAAGTTTGGGCATGGACAACTTTTGTACTTTTCACCAAGAGAAGCATTCATAAAAAAAATGTCTGCAATGGAATCATAACATGAACACTATGATGACTAATATGGTTGACGCTTTATTAGTGGAAGAACAACCTAAGCAGAGTGAAGAATCAGATGAACCTTCCGAGACCGAAGAAAGTTCAGGTGTTGGACACTCAGTTAATACATTTCACGTCGTATATAATGCGGACAAGTAGAGTGTTGATGAACCATCATTGAGTGAAGCTCTTCCTCAACAAGTAACTTGTGTTATTATTTGAGGAGCAAAGGACCTATCTCTAAGCAAGAGCAAGAAGCAATTGTTGAGAAGGATTCTACCACCTTCCAACTCAGCTCAAAATTCGCAGAACAAGTCCAAAAGTGCTCCCTCTTCTAAGAACACTTCCACCAACAACAAGAACAAGTCCATCACTCTTGAAGCTTCAAATAAATCTACACCACCTGATCTGACAACACAACCCATTAATATTGAAAGTATTGATTACAACATTTTCGATAATATGAAAAGAGCTCGGGTCAACATTTCAATATTTGAGCTTGCAAAGATAACAGGATAGTGATAACATTATCCAAACATTCTCATTGCACTCTTCAGCGGGTTAGGAAGTTTCTGCTTCTTAGGTAATGTCTGGTAACTCTCGCAATATTTTCAAATCTGTAGTTAATGTTGTCAATTTGAATTATAACACTCTTTGCCCTCTGTTTCTCTTAACTTTTGAAATTTTTAATTATAATGTCCATAATTGTTTGGTTGATTATGGTGCATCAACAAATGTTATGCCATTTATCAGTTGCTAAGAAAATTAATTCCAAACGGGATAAAATTGATGCGCAGATCATACAGTTAGATAGATCATTTGTCCAAGTCATTGGTGAACTCAACAATGTTATGATTTGTTTTTCATCATACCACAGAGTTCACTAATGCATAAACATTGTGATTGTGGACATTCTGGAATCCTATGGTTTAGTGTTGACCAGAGATTGGTCCAGTAAGCTACAAGGGTATTTTCGACTTACTGGACACATTTATGGATTCTGTATAAGGGCAAAAATAACTAGATTCGAGTAGAAAGTGAGCCTTATATGAAACATAACATGACACAAATTGAGGGACATAATGAGCCGATAGGCTTTGCAAATATTATTTTTGGAAATTGTTTTCTAAAAGTAGATCACATATGTTATCTAGCACATCCTTCACCCATCCCACCAAATACATTGTTGGAATTCCTTCCTCAAAATCCAACTGGTGAAAATGTCTCTTGTACAGTAGATGTAAATAATATTAACATAGGACATAGCTCTAGTACTTCTAACATTTGGACAATGTATTTCCATTTTTCAAAGACACGGGAGGGATCTGGAGTTGGTTGCATTTTAATAGACCCGTGACAAAAAAAAGGTTTGATCTCTTGTTGCTTGGAACTTGAGTGCACCAACAACGTTGTTGAATATGAAGACTCATTATGGGTTTGAAGAAAGCCATCGATGTCAAAGTTGAAGTACTCAAAGCAATAGGTGACTCTGAAAATGTTACATGATAGGTACGGAATACAATACATTGTGTGTCACCTAATCGTAGGAATTATCAACAAGAGGTATGGCATCTAATTTCGCATTTCCAAGCTTTCAATATTATTTTTGTTCCTCGAATTCGCAATGCTATTGTTGATACATTAGCAAATGTTGTTGCTAGGTTGTCACCTTTAAGGGATGGATTTTCAGTTGAGATTATATATAGGTTATTCATTCCTGATAATATTACTAACTTTCATATTTTCAATGAAGAGCAACACATACTGAACTTTATGACGAACACTAATGTATTCAAGGATGTAGCTATCAATGAAGATGAGCATGAAAAATCATTGTAGTGGTCAGCACAAGAAAATAAAGGAAACCCCATGCCCAAGGGTGTGGTGTCGTTGGAAAAGTTGTACAACCTGTAGAATCGATTCAAGAGACCAGTTAATGCAAAGGCTTGTAGCTCCACACTTTAACATGAACAAGTGAATCTTGGCATGGAATAAGATCTGAAATATGTAAATCTCAGTGCTTGTTGCACACCTCAAGAGCGGAAAGCTTTTATCCGCCTCTTTAAGAAATACCGATATGTCTTTGCATGGACGTATGATGACCTCAGAATTTACGATACGTGAATAATCCAGCATGTGATTCTAATTAAGAAATGGGTCAAGCCTTTCTGGAAAAAATTAAGAAAAGTTCATCCTCAGCTTGAACACCTCATTCAAAAAGAATCAAGGAAATTTTTGGATGCTCGTATCATATTTAAAGTTTGTCATTCAACATGGGTATCAAAATTGGTTCTTGTAAGGAAGAAGTTTTGGGAGATACGCTTTTGCATTGAATTTAGTAATTTGAACTGCACCTCAAACAAGGATAATTACCCAAATTCATCTATGGAACAAATTTTGCAAAAGGTATAGGTTCAAAAATGTTCTCATTGTTGGATGACTTTTCTAGTTACAACCAGGTTCTAGTGGCAGAATCCGACAGACATAAGACCACTTTTAGGGCAAAGTGGTGTACTTTCGCCTTGAAAAGAATGCCTTTTGGACTTATCAATGCAAGAGCTACTTTCCAATGCTGTATGGACATCGATTTTTGTGGTTTGATTGGATAAAGCATTGTGGTTTACTTAGATGATGTGGCAATGTTTTCGAATAAGAGCTCTAATCACTTGCTTCATCAAGGGAAAATTTCTAAGCGATGTCACAAATATGGGATATCTTTAAATCCTAAGAAGAGCATCTTTGGAGTGTTCGAGTGAAATCGTTTAGGCTACATCATTTTTAAGAGTGGGATTAAAGTGGACCTGGAATGGGTCAAAGCTATCACTCAAATTCCCTTTCCAGTAAGCAGGAAAGCTATGCAATCCTTCTTAGGGAAAATCAATTTCCTTTGTAAGTTCATCTCGGACTACGCACAGATAGTAAATCCATTACAAGGGATGATTAAGAAGGATGAAATATACAAATGGGATAAACGGGAAAAGGATGTTTTCGATCATATTAAGCAAGCAATCACCAAAGCTCCAACATTATATAGTCCATATTTCAACAAAGATTTCTTGTTGTATACCTTCACTTTTGATACTTCACCTGCAGTCATTCTCACGTAAAAGGATGATCAAGGTAACAAACATCCTATATCATTCATGAGTGTTGGATTGAAATTAACTAAATTAAAATATCCTGCCATTAATAAGAAATTGTATTCTGTGTATAAGACATTGAAACACTTTAGGCCATATATTCTGAAAAATTATGTTATCATCTTTGTGCCTCACCCAACAGTTAGATCATGGTTTGTTCAACAAGAGTTGGGTGAGAGAAGAGAAAACTAGATGACAAGCTTACAAGAGTATGATCTCGAGTTCAAGCTATTTCACACCATAAAATACCATGGTCTATGCTAGCTAGCAGTAGAAGTGGTAAATACACCAGAAGGTGACTCTTATGGATGGGAGCATAAAATTTAAATGTACAACATTGAACAAGCTACCCCCACTGACACATCCACCTCTTGGTACATGGATTTGAGACAATATCTTAAGCATTGTACCTTACCCTCACACTTATCAGTGATACAAAATAGGGCTACTCGAATCAAAGCTCTATCATATCATTTGGTTCATTGAGTGCTTTTCTGACAGCACCATAACAAGGTCCTACTCAGATGTCTGGAAGAACCTGATTTGGAAAGGGTATTGTGTGATCTCCACAATGGACTAGCTGATGGAAATTATGCAGGTGATACTACTGCACACAAGATAATGCGGGTTGGTTTATATTGGCCCACACTTTTCAAGGATGCACATGCTTACATTGGAAAGTGTCTGGTTTGTCAAAAATGTGTCGGTTGTTATAGGAAGTCAATTTCCTCCTTACAACATGTCGTAGTAGAAGAGATTTTTCAAAAATGGGGATGGATTTCATTGGTGAAATCCTCCCTCCACACTCATCAAAGCAACACCATTATATTCTCACTGTTACAGACCATTTCACATACCAAACAAAAGCGGTTCCTCTCAAACAAGTGAATGATCAGGAAGTCATTAATTTCCTTAGACAAAATATCATTACCAAGTTTGGCGTTCCTACATCACTTGTTTTTTATAATGAAGTGCATTTATCATCACTTAAACTTTATGATTTTGAATTAGAAAATGTAATTGTATTGAAACATTCATCTAACTATTATCCACAAGATAATGGTCTTTCTCAGTCAACCAATAAAAATTTCATTTGTATTATAAAGGAAACCATTTACTCTGAACAAAGGAACTGGCACAATGCTTTGGTGAGCACTTTATGGGTTGACTATGTTATGTCTAAACCCTCTCTGAAAACTTCTCCTTACTTTCTAGTGTATGGGAAAGAATCCATCCCACCTCCAAACATATATCTAACAACCCTTCAACTTTATCAGACACACGAGGTAACCCTTTTCTTATGGTTCAGAGTAGGATAAACACTCTTTTGGAGTTACAAGAAGAAAGGAGGAAAGCTAAGGAGACATTTTCCATTCATGAAAGTCGTATCAAGTGATGGTTTGATAAGAATTTTGCAGGGAAAAAGCATTCATTGTGGGAAACTTAGTATTGAAGTGGGATAAACCCTAGGAAGAGAAAGGGAAGCACACTAAATTCCAATCCTTGTGGATATGACCATTTTTTATTCGTGACAATCTTGGCCACCATACTTATGGCCTTCAATCTTTGGATGGGAATATGGATTCTATTCCTATGAATGACCAAGATTTGAATCATTATTTTCAATGGAAATATTGGGTTGTGTCCCTATCTAATGTACGTATTTATTTTATTTTTTTGGGTTTCTCTATCTATTTGCATTATATTCAGTCTTTTTTGTTGTCTTTTACGTTTTCCTTGTGAATAAATCCTTGTGTGAAAGTGTTGTGTTTGGTTCTAATGCATGTGGAAAAATGAAAGGGGCTTATGACACTACAACTTTTGGCTAACCTTCAGTCCTTTTTCCTTATCTTGGCCCATATATTTCATTCAATGGTGTTTCAATGGAAAATGCAATCCTTCCATGAGGAGAGCTTTATGTAGAACCATGATACCTATATCTATTCTATGAACCTCATTTCTAAGCTCAGTTTTGTAATGTTTCCATGTTTTTCATGTTGTTCCAATCAAGTAGAAAAGGATAAGGGGAAAGTATTTAAAGAGAAAACTTATATAAGAGGTTATATATATGCTTCTCTGAAGGAACAATCTCTGTTGCTCTCAATAATTCGAGATCCCTCTTCTACCCCATTGAAATAAATAAGTGTATTTTCACAGTTCTATAAATAAAATAAATAAAGGGTGAAAGAAGAGAAAGGTTTTGGACAATGCAAAGAGGTAAAGCAAGAAACTTTATCGAGGTACTAACCAGGCTCATTGGCAACGAAGAACTTCTTGTGTTCCTATAGTGACTCTGTCGGGGTACTATCCAGGTCTACTGGCAGCGAAGCAACACCAGAGATGAAAACCCATACTCTAATTATCTTAAACTCACGAATTATATTACCCTTCTCTTGAGCCAAAACAAATGTGATATAGCTAACACAATTAATATGTTTATCCAAGAAAGGAATGGAGGGGACTATATCTATAACCGGGTTAAGTGGGAAAACCATAGTAGTACACATGATGAATCAATACTTCTGGAAGAACTAGACCTTGTACATAGAGTTAGACCAAGGCAGAGAAGCTGGAATCCTACTAGTGTGTCGCCCAGTGTTTCCACTACTACAAAACCCTCCAAAATTTTGGCCTACATCCAAATTTTATAGCCTACTCTAATTGTGCAAGTTGTCATTTCTAGTAGTAAGAGTCATTGCATGTAAATCCTCTAAGTTTTCTAGTCCTTTTTGAAATAAAACCTAAGTGTCATCTTTCGACATGGGAAGTGTCGCACATTATGAAATAAGTGTTATGGTCTATTTCAAGGGGAAAATTTGGTGTCAATAGGTCATATTTATCATATAGATATGCATTAGTCTCATTCCCAAAGTTTCATGCACTGTCTTACAAGTGTTGTCGTTGTCGTCGCAAAGTGTACCCTCACTAATGCACTTGGAGGAGTATGTTGTTTTACCGACACATTAAGGGGACCATGTTGTTTCTAAGTGTTTTCTATTTAATGCTTTATGACCGTTGACTTTGAGTGTGTGATCATGTTCAAGTATTACCTTGGTTTCTGTTGTGCCTTGCAAACAACCCCCCATTTCATATTTATTTTTATTTACAAAAGCATTAAAATATGAAATGGGTCCCTCTTAAAATAAAGTTGATGTCAATAACTCTTACTTTGTAAAAGTCCAATAAATCCAAGGAACGCAATATCTCTTTAAACATTGGAAATAAAGCAAATATGTATGCGCTAAGAAATCAAAAGGCTCCCCCCGACCCGATAAAGCTATCGGCGATGTCAGCGATCGGCCATTCTCTTGTGCACCACTATTGCGCCCATCGATAAAGCCCCGACCCGATAAAGCTATTGGCGATATCGGTGATCGGCAGTCCCCTTCGTATCCCAAGCATTGTTCATAGGCCTTTCCCCGATCCGATATCGGCAATCGGCGATTGGTGGTTTCTCCTGTTGAATCCTTAATGCGCATAGGCCTTTCCCCGATCCGATATCGGCGATCGGCGATCGGCAGCACTCAAAGCATTGTTAAAACTACCCTCGCGCCCCTGCCCGATCCGATAAGATAAGGCACAATTCTCAACGAAAAAAAACCGTTAAAGTGATTGGAAAGCCTGAGTTAATGACAATTAAGGCATAATCATTCCCGCTCGGCCACCAATACGCCCATTGCATGATTTAAAAATATCTTTCGGCAAATATTGCACTAATGAGCATTTATAAGGTGGCAGGTCCTATACGGTCCCTTAAATGAATCCATCCCCTCAGATCTGCCTATAGATCGTATCCGCGGTGTTTTAATAAAGACAAACTATATCGACGTTCTTCTTTCTATTTTACTATCAGTTGTGAGTTTCATTGTTATCTCAGTATTACGCAAAAACCACCTCTCTGTGC
>APFE030323079.1:8536-19921 GCA_000404065.3 Pinus taeda
TATTTTCCTAAATGAGATTTGGTATATAGTGTAGGAGAATCCTCTAATTCGGTTGTTGCTCCTTGAATTCTAGGAATCCTAAGGCTAGGAGTAGATGGGGGTGAATCTTGTTTATGCCTTGAAGTAGCTGGAGTTCTGAAAATTGAACTCTTGGCCCTAGCTATAAACCTTCCCCTAGAATCTCTTGCTCTATGCATGTCATTTTTATTTTTATTTTTCTCTTCAAGTCGGGCTAATAATTCTCTTTCTGATCTTCTAAATCACACTAGGTGCAAGAAGAGATCATACTCAGGAAATTATTGAACCAATAACTCTCTTTTCTGATCCTCCAGATCACACTAGGTGCAAGAGGAGAGCATACTTCAAGAAGTTATTAATTTTCCCTTCTTTTTGTTTTTTTTTTGTTTTTTTTTTTTATGTAAGAGATCAGCTACCTAGTTACACTTCCCCGGCAACGGCGCCAAAATGTTTGGTCAATTTAGTGTGTCCTAAATTTGTACATCAATTATCAATCCGGGATTCGTAAGCTGATGAAGTGTGGCACACTATATGTGCAAGATAACCTATTTCTTACTTTTGTCGTTTTTTATTTTTATTTTGTTTTTGGAAGTTTTTATCTTTGTTTGTCTCCTAATATGAATGGAAATTCTATTTTTGAGTCTTAAGAAAACTCTAGAAGGCAAGTATGGATATAGATTTTAAGGCAATTATGTCCTCTATAGTGATTTCTAGATCTTAACGCTCCACAGGGTCTTAGAACATACTAATGATGAAATTAATACCTGAACAAACAAAAAAAAAAAATGTGTTGCTACTTAAGTCAAACAAGAAATTAACTATTGATCATGAAACCATTATCCCTGTTGTTGTTTAAATAGAAAAATGAATTAAGTTACTGCACTCAAACAAATAAAAAATTGCAATCTAATAAAAGTAAAATCAAATCACATCATTCATAGTTTGATTCCTCGCCACGTAGTCTAAGCTATGGCTTTCAGAGATGATCATCAATAACATGAGCAATCTGATATCTAATTGCAGAAAAGTAAAACTAAAATCAAATCACATCAATTCATAGTCTGATTCCTCACCAAGTAGTCTAAGCTATGGCTTTCAGAGATAATCATCAATAACTTGAGCAATCTAATATCTAATTGCAGAAAAGTAAAACTAAAATCAAATCACATCAATTCATAGTTTGATTCCTCGCTAGGTAGTCTAAGCTATGGCTTTGGAAGATAATCATCAATGATATGAGCAATCTGATATGTAATTTGCAGAAAAGTAAAGCTAAAACCAAATCACATCATTCATAGTTTGATACCTCGCTAGGTAGTCTAAGCTATGGCTTTCAGAGACACCGTCAATGATATGAGTAAGTTGATTTATAAACTATCTAACAAAGCAAGTGAACAAAACTGAAATCAACAAGATAGAACTGGAATTGAAAAAAACTAAGAAAAACAAGTCAGCAGAAAGACTGATTCCATGTCACTAGTTTTTGCAAAAGGAAATGTGTAAAAGTGCCCAGGCCTACTTCTATCATGAAACATACGCACACACTGATCAGCGTTAACAGTAATATACAAAGTTTGTAAAATCATGAACAAGAACGAAGTGTTAATATCATAGCAAAAGAAATATACACAAGTGAATAACTGTGGAAGATATGCAATGGAATTAAAGAAACACTACATAAAACTGTACAGCAATAAAAGAACAAAACCTCAGCGTGCAGGGGCCCTCTGCAAAGCCTCGGTCAACAGGCTATCAATAAAGAATTATGCTCATGCAATCATGTAGAAACAGAGTCTTCTTTTATAATTCAAAACAGCGTTATCACAGTTCTCTCGGCACAACAAAAGTTTAAGTGCAAAATTACATTAACAGAGACTAAGAACTATGCATATAGAAACGTGTTATTTATAACAAAAGCTTTATAACTGTCTTCCTGTGAAACTACGTTGGCAAAGCACACGTAAAAGACAATGTCCATGGATTTAGCGTCATGGTTGCCGAGATTATGCAATCTATTGAAAACGATTGTTGGATTCACATCATGGGGTAACCTACAGGTGTCAATGTGCCTCCAGGGATCTAGAAACAGCCACGAATCCTTCACGTGGTTGAAAACAGAATCCAGCTGCCGTCAGACTCCTTTGTTAGACCATTCTTTGACCACCGTTGACCACAGCTTTCTTTGATGAATCCAGCTAGACCAATAGGACCTGATCTATGTCCAGGTCATTTCCAACTTGCCCATGTGGCTTGTTTTGCCTGATGACACCTGCAACCTAGAGTTTAACAAAAACATTTAAAGAAAGTTGAATTAGCTGCGGAAAGTGACAGAATTCCGCAGCTAATGAGCAAAAAACTAGTTCAAACAACAAACACAAAAACATAGTTAGAAAACCATTTCAATGCTCTTTTGGAATCAATGTGCAATGATTTTGATAGCTTAGGAGGTCCATGTGAATGGAAAAATTCTAGGAAAGTGTGTAGGAGAGATGCAAGTTCAGAGCTCAACATACGTTCACCCATATTGCATCGCATTGGAAACCCTTAAGAAAGATCTCAAAAACTTATCAACCATGAGATATGTGATATTGTGATGGGATCCAGGATCTAATTGCAAGTAATGTTATAAAAACACTCAAGTCTGTTGCGCAACGAAAAAAGGCTTTACAAAGAAAACCCTATCAAATAAGCTATGATTTGAAAACTAATAAAGAATTCCCCGCATATCACATTTTGCATAAACAAAAGGAATGGGAAAGAAAGTGCACACACGAAATGCGATAATGCAATCTACGATATTGCATCACAAATTGAAAAATCGACATTATCGCAGATAAAGATCTCGCCACCCTAATAAGTCTATTTCCCAACTTATGATGCAAAACATTAATGAGTAATAAAGCTAGGGATAAGGAACCATTAGTGGGAATTTAGTATAGGTTAATGGCATTTACATTTGAAAAGTTGTTCGATGTGATATGATATCTTCTTACTTGCGTTTAATAAAACCTCATTTCTTGTCACCTTTTCAAAGTCATATGTATCATTCATTCTTACATTCATTTTTACTTGTGTCTATCTGATAGCTTTTGCTTTGCTCCATTTTCAGGAACAATCCACAACAAGAGTTGTTAGGAGAAATGGCAAACAGGGAAAAGGAAGCCACTTTTGGAAAATCAGTTATGATCCCTCTGTTCTCTAACACTACATGAAGCAAATACATTGGAACCTCAACATGGGAGGCCATGTATGACTTATTAGAAGAAGAGAAACCAAGTCCTCTAGTAACAAAGGCCATAGCCAATGGTCATATTTCCTCTAAAGCCTCCTTCTTCGAGACAACATGCTCATTTCTACACCGCATAGCCGAAAGGCTGAAGATACTTCCATATACATATATGGTTAAGTGGATAATTGATCAGGTCAACGTCTTGGACAGAGAATTCAAGAATAGTAGGAAGGAGGTTGTGGGATCATTTTCACTTGATAGTCTGTGACTTATGTACAATCGACCAGAGCCATAGAACCTCTACAAGAAACAGTTCCTCGACAAAATTTCTAAGGAGAATGAAGACCCAGCAGATGTCACACGAACCTGGACTGAAAATGAAGACAAGATCAAAAAGGATAAGACATGTATGTATTATACAACATCTATCTCTCCCCCTCATAGTTTAGTAGTAGCCATGCTATGTAGAATGTTCGGTGAGCCCGATAGTACTAAGTTTTCCCCAGAATGGCTACCATTAATAGATGAAGTCGTAAATGCAACAATAATGAATGGGGCCCAAATTTTGTCTGATAATTTGGCGAGAACCATAATGGAGTATAGGAAAAAGAGGAGTATATCTTCTAGGGTTTACCCTCCATTTTTCATGAGTGCCTATATAATGGACGCTATCTATTTTGGTTCCAAATTTCATATCATGGGATGGAAGTGCACTATCCAAGATCTGCTTCCTATCCATATATATCATAAAAGTATGTGGGAATCTCAGTTTCGACCCCATTTTTACAAAATTTGTCGAGTTATGTTGCCTATTCATAAACAAGTCTACAACAAGAATTCCCTTAGGTTTTCTAGAGAAGCTGAAGTAGATATCCTACTATAGCCAGATGGTTTGGGGAGGAGACATTTACATATATCAGAGTATTTGGGAGCACTGTTTCACCGCATGTCCTACCATACTATGTCCTCGATAAGTTAATGCCTAGGGGTATATCCTACCAAACAGTAGGGGAAGGTGGGCTGAGCAAAGGATTGACGGAATAGAAAAAGGCCATTTGGCCTACATTTCCGCTGCAATTTGTTGTGTTTGCACTACACGATTTTGGACATGCATGCAAGGAAGCAGAGATTATGAAATCTCTGAAATTGACTACATTCCTAGGAAGACAGTATGACCCAAATGGCACCGCCAAAGACTTTACTACTATGGTGAAAGTGAAACCATTTACCCATGAGGAAGATGCCTTTGATGACCTCTTCCTACAAAAGGGACGTTTTCAAAAGTGACGCATATGGAATCACTACTTTTTTCCCTAGATGATCTTGAAGCCTTCCGTGAATATAGGGAAAGGAGATTATTACAGGTCCCACTGGACCTGCTACAGATTGAACCAATAAGGGAGCAAAATCCCAGTGTAAGCTTAGACGAAAGCTCCAAAGAAAGTTCCAAAGAAAATTCCAAAGCTGATTCCCAGGAAAATCTACTTGTGCGTCAGAGTACTCACAACTACAGTCTCAAAATGGGGGCAATAAACAGAGAGAGTCTAAAAGAGATACAGACAGAACCATAGGAAAAAGCAGCCAAACAAACCTCGACAAAGAAATAGGCTGAACTTCCCTCTACTTCCACTCAATTGGCGAGACCCCCAGTTGTTGATTTAGAAAAGGAATGGGAGAATTTTAATAAGAAGCTCCATATAGAGGAACAAACGTCTGAGATACAGAATCCACAGCACAAATCAACTCAAGAAATTATAGTGGAGAAAACTATAGGCACTCAGGATGTAGAACTCATTCCTGCCAACCCCAATTCTAAAATTATTTTGAGAAATGAGGAAATTCCTCCATTAGATGTGTTTTATAGCCCTACCCATAAAGTTTTCATCAAAAGTCAGAGGAAGAAAATAAATTTAGATGATGCACCTATTACCACTCCCAACAACGAACTAATGGACATTGTCTGGAAAGATTCGCACATGGACTCATCTAAGAACATTACGAGACTGTCGCAATTTGTGGGATCCTATGCTATGGGAATTATTGATAAAAAAACAGAGGTCCAAATGCTACTAAGAGAAAAGGAACAAAATATCCTATTGTTGGAGCAACAATTAGACCAAGAAAAATCTAACCAACAAGCAAAGTTACAAATGGCCAAACTACAAAAAGAGTTTGAACAGATGCAAATACAATGTCAAGCCAATCTAGCAAAAAAGGATGCAAGGATTGAAGCTATGACAGAGAAGTATAAATATAGATCGCAAATTGATCAGTTCGTAAAAGAAGAACTCAACCTTAACAC
Source organism: Pinus taeda (assembly GCA_000404065.3). Lineage (NCBI taxonomy): Eukaryota > Viridiplantae > Streptophyta > Pinopsida > Pinales > Pinaceae > Pinus > Pinus taeda. The sequence continues at coordinate 14,086 of APFE030323079.1, forward strand.
CCAACTTATGAAACAAGAGGAAGTTTTCTGCCAGAAAATCTGGCAAATAAATCCTTACTGCGAAATTAGTGATAAGCTAACAAGCCAAGTCATCGACATGAGACTTGACTACAACGAAGTCCATCACAGGATTTATGACGTTATCACCTCGCAAGAATCAAAAGATGGGAGAAATGCTTATTTGCCAAAACTGGAGGAATCGCATAAAGAAATTCTATTTGCAAATTGGGATTCTTAGCTCAAGCAAGCAGAAAGGGTAACAACGGTCACGACAACAATAACAAACAATAGCATTGAAGCCATTAATGAAAATCTACATGGTGCCAACCTAGTTGGAGAATCTATTCCAAGATTTCTTCCAGATGCCAATCAACTAGAGAAGCAATGGAGACAAGTAGCAAAGGAAAGGGAGGATGTGATCATACAAACGAACAAGATGAATTGGGAAGCATACTATAAATTCTTATTCAAACCATACAGCCAGTGGATGACCTTGCGATGCCTAACGACCTCCACATAAAAAATGGTGCCAGCGCTGACGGACGCTATATTTACTGCACAGTTGAAATCTGCGATCGACCAACCGACACAGCTCAAACCAATGACAGATATATGTGATCTTAAGGATCAAATGAAAAGGAGTTAGTCACTTTGTTTCATCTTTATTTTAGTTTTATTTAGCATAATCTGAGGAAGTTCATCTAAACCTCCTCAACTATTTTTGTAATAATCTGTTTTAGGAACTATAGTTTTAGTATTTAAACTCCTCTCATGCATTTAGAGAGGGGTCCAGAAATTTTATTAGAAACATTCTTCAAAAAATGCACTTTTGTACCTTTGAGGAGGTTCTGGTAGAATGAATGGAACATGATCTATTTTCTTTTGAATGTTTGGCATGTTCTACTAAAATTTCACTTTTGCACTCTTAGATGATGTTGGATTGATTTGAATTAGGTCGATATTGCTGAAACACACGAGCAGAACTTATCATATATGGTATTTAAATCTTGTGATTCTATTTTATTTATGTATCAAGCAATAAAGTTTCTTCAATTATTTTATGTATGAAAGTTTTAATTTTGGTTAGCATTATTGCACTTTTGTATGGTGTTGGCTTTAGTTTTCTACTGAATATATGAACGATTCTATATGTGATATATCTTTCACAATCATTTTTGCTAACTATTTATCCAAAATGATTATTGTTTAACGGTTTCACTTCTTATTGTAGTTGAACGATCTTTATTATCAATTGCTATAGGACATTATTGTAGATCACATACTTTACTTTATTCTTGGGCATTGTTGTAGTTTACTAGTGTAAACTAGGATATATGCATGTGTTCAAATAGTTTAGATTAGATTACACTTAGCTTAATCATTCCCCCATTACATCATGTATCACCCCATCAACACTATCAAAATATCTTTTTGGGAAACTGGTCCCATTATCCCTAGTCAGAGCCACTACACCAAACGGAAAAGTAGCTGCCAACCAAGGTCCGGGTTGGGTGGTTTTCCCCCATGTTGTAGCAACGATTTTTGAGGTTTCAACACATTATTAATTCAATAATTAATGACCCTTCATTTTTTCTTTGAGTATATGATCATGAAATTTTATATGTTTTTCATTTTTCCATGATTCAGGGCTGTTTAAATATAGAACTGAATACTTCATCATTCTCTACCCATATATTCTTTTAACTATATTAACTTAACAGGAATATGTTGTGATGCAACTACTCTATGCTGTCATTTTAAAAATATGATAAACATTATCTCAAAGCAGTGAACACCTACTAAATGTCGTTGAATCTAAATTTTTAATTATATTTTTTTTCATTGAACCCTTATCGGAATTCATACTCTTTCACTATGATAAAAAAATTGATAGTGAAAACCATATTACTATCCATTAATCAAATATGATATTACATATATACAAGACTATTGTCTCAAGATAGGAAAACTATTAGGATATTCTGACACATAGGAAATAGTTAAGTATAAGTTGGTCTAGTGTAGAGTTAGGTAAAGTGTGTTTCTTTACTATGCAATTTTGTAACTTACAATCTGACGATCATGATATGTTATAGACATTAAGTGATCTGACAGTTCATTCTCTCCTCAGTATTACTGACACTTGATCCATGGCTTAATAGCCGATTGGTCAATGATCTCTATTTAAAGAGCATGGAGGGTCATTTGTAGGGTGACCATTCATGAGAGAAGCTTATGTAAATTTTCTTTCTTTTACATTAATAAATTTCCTGAAGTGGTTGTGTTGGTTCAGGCCGTGGACTGTTTCCCTCTTTGAGGGTTTTAACCACGTTAAGAATATTGGTGTACTGATTTGTGATCTATTTGTGAGCGGTGTCCTTTGGTGTTCTATCTGAGGAACTTACCCTGTAAATTCGTACATGGTATTGGAGCTATTTGAGGGCTGCATCTGTTGGTAATCCAAATCCGAAGGTGGTACAACTGCATCCGACTATCATATCCTAGACCTATATTTTTTTACCGCTTTCAGGCCGAGAGGACTACTCCATTGTGTTAGGAGCATCGGTTCCAGTGAGGAACCCATTTCGTTTCATGCAAAAAGGTTTCTGGTAGCCCTAGTTATGTCATGTTTAAGGTATTGAGGTATAAAGTGTTTATTTGCAGTTTTAGTTATTTTCTCTATGTTTATTTCGGTTTATTTATCTCTCCATTTTTTATTATCGGATCTATACCTCTCTTTGCCCCATGACTCTGTGTGATCTGGGAAAATCAGAAACAAAAATGAATGATTTTTCTCATGTGTATGCTTTTTTCCACCGTGCCTTAGTGCGAACTTGGAAAATTAGAAACATTGAGAGAAATATTTAGTTTCTGGCAAAAGCTAACTTCAAGCCACAAGGTTTGGTTTTTTTTGCATGTCCGTGTTGGGTTGTGTGGTTTTTTGTTTTGCACGCAAAGAGTGTTTTTTCAAGTAAGCATGCACCCCAAAGCTTCAGTGACTTAAAAAGCATCTGGAATCTAAGATCTAGAGAAATAGGCGTCCCTATCAACCCACGTGCTTGGTCTCGTCTATTTTCCCATTTGGCTTTCTTATGTTTTAAAGTTACTTTATGTAAAAGTGTTCTCACCCATTATAAAAAGTGAATCACTTATAACTCTAAAGTCTCTTTATCTTTTATTTAAGTTACAACTTAGTGGGTAGCTCATAAAGTACCACTGAAAAAGTGACTTTCACTTATTTATAAAAGTAGATCACATAATTTTTTTTAAAGTGATCTAATTAGATTAAGTTTGGAAGGGGAGGGGAGGGTGATTTTTTTTAATATAACAATATCATTCACTTCTACACATTCACGCACTTCGATGGCATCTTCAACAACTTTTCTTCAAAAAGCCATAACTTCTTCATCTGGAAGCCGTTTTTCAGCGCCATTTTTTTAATTGGCCTAATTTTGTGAGATCTTTCCATTGGAACACTTAGTTTCAACATCTTCATCTTTATTTTCTATTAAAATGGAAATTCCATGACAAGTTATTCTTAACAGCACCAACTACTTTCAATTGGTGTCCTACATGGAGGATTTACTTAGAAGTAAAGGTCTTTATAGAATAGCCTCAGGCCAAGAGTCTAAACCTAAAGATGAAGATAAGAAAGCCAAATGGGAAAATAGACAAGACCAAGCATGTGGGTTTATAGGGATGTCTATTTCTCCAGATCTTAGATTCCATATCGTAGAACTTGATACCCCTCATGAAGCAATGAAACAACAGAATAAAGTTTTTGGCATTAAAAATGAAATTAGAGCCCATCAACTTGAAAATGAGTTTCTTACTTTGGACTCCAATAATTTTTCTTCCATTGAAGATTTTTTTTCCAAGTTCAAGACCCTTAGACTTCTCTTGGAAGGTGTTAATGTTAAGAATGAAGATGGTAGCCTTATTTATTCCATTCTTACTAAATTAGGACCAGCCTACTATGTGCTTGTTTCCACCTTCCATTCTACTAGAGAAGCCTTTATTTCTTAAGGACAAGACTACAAGTCCCCCTCTTTTGATGCCTTTTGTGATTCTTTAATAAGAGAACAAGAAAAACTTTTATATATCGGTCTTCTTAATCTTGGAAACTCTTCTAAGAAAGCCTTAGCCACACAAGAGCAACCAAGTTCAAATAATCCTAAGAAACAACATCCTAAAAAGAATGGTCCTAAACCAACGAAGGGTCCTAAGCACTTTCAGTCTCAAAATGAAAAATCAATTCAACAAAATGATAAGGCAAATAAAAACAAAGGGAAGAAGACTGATAGACATTGCAACTTTTGTAATCGAGATGGCCACTTAGAATCGAAATGCTTTAAGGAGATGGAAGCCTTGGAAGCAGCAATGAAGAAGCATAACATCCATTTGGAGCACTCTTCAACTTCAACTTCATCTTCAAGAATAACACTTTATGCAAGTAGTTGTCAAGCATCTCGGTCTGGTTATGCACTAATTGTATCTTCTTCTTCTCATTTTCATGAGTGGCTCATTGATTCTAGAGCTTCTTATCACATGGCCAAAAACAAAGCCATGTTTTCTTCTTTAAATGGTTGTAACACCAAAAATATATATGTTGGTGATGATAGATCTCTTAGTGTTGTAGGGACTGGAACTATTCATCTAGACAATGGTCAATTTAATGATGTATTATGTGTTCCAACCTTATCGTGCAACCTTCTATCTGTATATTAGATAACTCATTCAGATGAAGGTAAAATTGTTGAATTTTCACCTCATGATGTTGTAATTAAGGATCTAAGAGATCCTAGACAGATTTTAGCTACTTGCATTGCTGATGATTCTAAAAGGTTGTATAAGTTTAACAACTTTTGGTCATCAACTCTTCCCTCGGTATTTGTTGTGTTCATAATGATGAAGTGAGCAAACTTTGGCATGAGCAATTTGGTCACTTAAACTATCGCTCCCTTCATAATATATGTAAAGAATATATGGTGACAGGGCCTCCTATTGTATCTTGCAGAGCTGGTGTTTGTTTCGGATATGTAATCGGAAAACATCATCGAGATAATTTTGGAAAACGTGCCTCTTCACATGCCTCATCCCCTTTACAACTTGTGCATAGTGATTTATGTAGTCCACTTCCATTTGTTACATTCTCTGGGTACAAATATTTCTTAACTTTCATTGATAATTTCTCCAAACACACTAGGTATACTTCTTAAAACTCAAGAGTGAAGTCTTTAACATGTTCTTGGCCTTTAAGGCCTTTGTTAAGAAATAATCTAGACATCAAATTCTTAAGCTAAGATTTGATAAAGGTAGAGAATATGTTAACAACAAATTCATCAAATTTTGCACTAAACATGGAATTCAAATGCAACATATTGTTCCATATACTCCACAACAAAATGGTGTAGCTAAAAGGAAGAATCGCACTTTAAAGGAAATGGCTAATTGTATGCTTCAATATAAAGGACTTGGTCTTAATTTTTGGGTAGAAGAAATTAACTGTGAAAATTACATAGTAAATCACACTCCTACTAATGTTTTAAAGAATATCACTCTATAAGAAGCATGGAGCTCAATTAAACTAGATGTAAGTCACTTTCGTGTTTTTGGAAGTGAAGCATGGGCCCATATTCCATGTGAGAAACATAAAACCTTAGAACCTAAGAGTGAAAAATGTATTTTTGTTGGATATTCTGAAGATGTCAAAGGATATAGCCTTATTTCACCTAAGTCCAAAAATTTTATCATTAGAAGAGATGTATAGTTTTCTGAAAATATATCGTCATATCAGCCTAGTTCGACGGATGTGCCACCTCTCTCTATCCCTTCT